>JARCZZ010038064.1:10902-27086 GCA_030323915.1 Brotogeris chrysoptera
TGTATTTCTCTTGTATTATTACTGGTGGTAGCAGTAGTGATTTGTGTTATACCTTAGTTACTAAACTGTTCTTACCTTAACCTGTGGGAGTTGCATTCTTTTGATTCTCCTCCCCATCCCCCCAGGACTGGGGGAAGAAAGAGAGCGGAGTGAGTGAGTGAGAAAACTTCATGGTTGACTGGACTTAAACCATGGCAGGTATCTACTCTTACCAAATTCTGCTACTTAGCCAAATGTTTCTACTAATCTAGGCCTTCACCAGTGTGTTAGCAGTAGCATACATCCAGCACAGAGGAGACCTAGAACAGTCTCTCAGCTTATGTCAAACTTCCAAACATCTTTCATCTCACAAATTATGAGCAACATAGTCTTTGTCTTCCTCTTCATTCTTCCTCTTTCTTTTAAATAGTAACTTTTGCCTTTTCCAGGATTGGAACTTATTGCCTTAAATAGTTTGTTCAAACCTTCATGTTTAAGAACTGCTTATTATTTTTTAATGCATATTTTCATACTGCATTGCAATTAGGACTTCTGGGTTTTTTTCCTTTTTTTTTCCTTTTTTGCATTTAACATATTTTTCAAACACACAAAATAAAAACAAAATAAATGTGCTTATTAGTTCATTTAATATAGATACCCTTCTCTCTACCAGATGCTTGCAGAAAGCTTCTCCAAGTTCCTCTGGAACCACCTCTGCATTTTTGTAGTGCAGGAGATTGGGTGGACATATAAATAGGTGCTGCTTTTTCTCAATGCAAATCTCACAACAGAAAGAAAATAACAATGGGTATGTGTCCAATCCACCTGCTTCCATTAAAAAAAAAAAAAGGTTGTTCTTTTGCCATCTGACAGGGGCTTTCAATGTCTCTAAAACACCTAAGATGAGGTTAAGCTGTGGAGTTTTCTATCTGTATTACAATTAACCTTTTTGTTGCAAAAGCAGAGCTTTGAAAGGCTTTTCCAATTCCTTTGTCAATAAAATCTGTAAAACTGGTAAGTAAGATTACCACCAGAGCTATGTTATTTGCATAATTTTTTTAATCAGAGAACTTTAGAATAAAAAACACCAAAGAAAAAAGAAATAAAGATGTCCATTCCTTCAGTACTATAATTCAGTCAGAGATGGAACAGAAAGGCTGGTAGATTCCATCGTCTGACTATTTCACTCAAAGAAGGAATACTCTGAGCAGGTTAACAAGTAGCCTTTTTGGTGCTTTTTACAGCTAAAAGCAGATTTATCTCCTGGTTTGCTGAACATAATGTAACAGTGTTCTGTTTACACTTCAGGAGTAACTCCAGAAGCCCTAGAGGGAAAAGACAAAGTTTTCTAGCAGTTTTTAAAAGCAACAACAAGAATTAAGCTCTATGTGAGGCTTGGGATATTGTTAAAAGGGGTGAAAAGGGAAAATGGGGAAGAGGTCAGTAACTGAAGAGCAGAAAGTTAAAGGCTGCCTGCTCATTTTGGGGATTTGTACTGAGAAAAAGATAAGGCTTGTTTAGCTGGTTGACTGATTTCATCTGGGAGATGTGATTTCTGTGTGCGGGGTAGAAGGAAAGAGAAAATCAGGAGTAATTATTTTTGGCAGAGTTAGGTAATTCCCAGTCCCAGCCATCTTCATTTGGTCACCAGCTGTTACTGCTGAAAAGTATTTTGTGTTATATTATTAATTCTCCATTTGTGTTCCTCTACCTGATTGATATTGCTTTTTTGGTTGCTTTTACTCTAAATTTCCTGTTGTTTTGAAATCCTGCTTTGTAAATTACTGCTGCAGCTGTAGAAGATTTACAACCTTTAATATACTGATATTTTTACTCATAGCCATAACTCCTTCTGAATGTATTTTTGGTCTGCAAATGCATTGGTTTTTTTCAGTTCATATAATTAATCTCCTGCATATTACCTCAAATTCACTCTGCTGTTGCAAGCTAATCTAAGGGACATGTATAGAGAAAATCAGTAATGAATATAGGCTGAAAAGTTTTTGGTGTCCTTAATAATGTGGTCACACATTATATAGAATACTTGAAAGCAAGCAGAACCATAAAATATTCCAAATATCCATCAAAATAAATTTTCACCCTACAAACCATTTATGTCCCAAAGGATCTGATAGCTCAGTGACTAAGCTAGTGACGCAGTAAGAGAAACCAAGTTTGAGAGTCCATGAGGCCAGTACTAAACTATTCTCTTTACTCCAGTTTAAGCAGACATTTAAGTTTGGCACTCAATTATCCATATTGCAAAAGTGTTGGTTTGCTCTCTGACTGATCTTGGTATACATGGATTGTTTCTCCAACTGGGAAAATTGGTTTGGAGGTGAGCAGTACACAGCAATAGAGTCAGGCTTGCCAGAAGTTCAGTCAGCTGTGTTTCTTCAAGGATTGCTCTGTAAAAGTCTACCCATATACTCAGATTCAGTATTCTAGCAAATTAATTAGTGGGAGAATGCTTTGCATCCCTGTATCAAAATGACTGACACCAGACTGATACCTAATGGCTGGAGGGCATACTATAGTATCAGAAAAGCATGTAACTTGGCTCTGAGAAGGAAAAAAAAAACCAAACAACAAAAAACCAAATGCACAGCACTGAAGAGCATTTTCTAGAACACCTTTCAGACTATTACAAAACAGTTAATTTGATTCAAGTTTAAAATACAGATATAACTGTCCTGGGTTCAGCAGTAGCAGTCATTTTTCTCCTTCTTGGTAGCTGGTGCAGAGCTGTGTTTTTGATTTTGGGCCTGGGAACAGTGCTGATAACACCAGTGTTTTCAGTTACTGCTTGGTAGTGTTTTGGTTTGACCAAGGACTTTCTGAGTCTCATGCTCTGCCAGGGAGGAGGAGAAGCTGGGAGGAAGGAGAGACAGGGCACCTGACCCAGACTGACCAAAGAGGTTATTCCATACCACAGGACATCATGCCCAGGATGTGAAAATGCAGAGCAGAGACCCGGAAGGGTGTGGTAGAGCATTGCGGGGGTTCGCTGCTTGGGGGTGCACTGGCTGGGTTGGGCTTGGTGAGCAGTTGTATTCTCTTTCTTTGTATTTTCTCTTGTATTATTACTGGTGGTAGCAGTAGTGATTTGTGTTATACCTTAGTTACCAAACTGTTCTTACCTCTAACCCGCGGGAGTTGCATTCTTTTAATTCTCCTCCCCATCCCCCCAGGACTGGGGGAAGTAAGAGGATGAGTGAGTGAATGAGCAAACTGACTTAAACCACGACATGAGTGTATCTTGACATTGTTAGTAAAGTATTCCAGTCTTTGTTGACCTGTTAGGGCAGGGTCTCTGGAACTTCCCTGTTCCTGTTCTGGCCTAAGCTGCTTTCAGGTTGTACAGTCCCCTAGAGATCAAACAGCTATTGCCAATCTGTAGTAGCTGAAGCCCTGAAAATGCCATGTGGAGTAAAGGTTCAACACCTCTTGGTTGCCCTCCAACAATGCCTCTAGCAAGCAATAGCCTTTTTTTAACTGAGGCTGGCAAATTGGAGAATTCTTAAACTTTAACTGGGAGCCAACAAGGAGGACACAATCTGATATCACAAAACATAGCAAAAGAACCCTAAGTGGATTTATGACAAAAGAGGAAAAAATCCTGCTATGAAGACTGTATCAGTCTTAGTGAGGACCATGTGGTACTGCTAGTTCATCATAATCCATCATTCCCTATCCTGGTTCTTCCTGAGGAAACAATCCAACTACAAGAAAAAGCAAGCCAAGGGCAGGATTATTTTCCAAAAGATGGTTAGCAACATACTTTTGTAGCTGATGGTTTTTAAAGTGAGTGAATATATCAATTACTGCTTCTTTAACTCAAGGTTTTTATTATTCCTCAGCACTAAACTGGCAGAGCACAAAAGACGTGTACTTTTCATTTCCTGGGAGGGATGCCTAAGGAATATCTTACTGTCACCCAAGGATGTAAGCTGCAGAAGAATCCAACAGCGGTATGATATCTTCATTCAGTTCCATCTTAAGAAGGAGGTATGATAAGAGAACACCTCCTTTAATACTGCCTCCTATTCTACTTATTCTTTCATGAGGAAAATGGAAGAACATAAGGAATCAAAGTGAAGGTTTTGGCTTTGAGCATCTCAAGAAGGGGAGTCCTTGGAAAATAGACTGTTTCACAACAGGATGGACAAGTAGGAGATCCTTAATCACTTGAAAACATTACATTATTCTGTGGGTGGAGTGAAATAAAAAGACCCCTGTGGAGTGTTTAATGTAAATACTTTTAGTTGTGGAGTGTTTCATGTTCATGTCTGAAGTAGATGGGATCTGCCTCCCTCTACCCTTCTTCAAAAACATACTTACCTATTTCTGTGGCCCATGCAGAGTATTTTGTCACTTGTATTGGCAGGCCTGTCTTTCAATACCTGCAATTTAGGTGCATGCTATGTGCTTATGTTGTCATTATACATTATCTCTTCGTGTTCCTCCAGATCCTGGGCAAATTACCTGACCTTTGTACTTTAAATACTGCATAGTCAGAGATATATCCTAAAATTTAAGAGGCAGTTAATTACAGGATAATTGGGGATTTGTGAGATATAAATAAAGGTAGACATTGCAAAAAACTATATATGTGTGATTTTTTTTGAAACACAGTGCCTTACAAACCAAAGGCAACCAGAATAGTCAGTCAGATTTCACATTGCTAGTATGACCTTAAATCGAAGCTTAAGATAGAAATTGCTTACCCCTTCTTACAGCCACCATGACTGAGAGATGCATTTTAAATGTTATGTCGTGGGTTCTGCCCTTGGGGCTACCTCACCCTAAATTCCTGTCTGGCACAGAAGAAACTAGATTGACATATGAAAAAACAAATGTTTCTCTGTGCACAGGTTGTTAGTGAGGCTGCTATGCTGCTAAAAATATTTTCAAGCAAATTCTGCCAACCAATTCCCAACCTTTTTTCATATATATCACAGGAATTGGCATTTCACTTTGTCTCTGTGTGTGACAAGACCAATGCAAAGTGTACTTTCCCCTGTCTTTAGTATCTGAATCTGAATGCGGACACACATAAAGATAGCAGTTTGGTTTTTTTTTGATATTTTTCTACTGTCAGACACTGGAGGACCAAAATGCTCACCTGCTTTTACAATCAAAGTCTCTGGATGTGTTGTACAAATCAACTTCTAAAGTGCAGTGTGCTGTTATAAATTTGAATGTGACACCAAGAAAAAAAATGTCAAAGGCTCATTCCAATAGTTGTTTATGTTATTCAGCTAAAAGCCCTTTTCTTAAATAGTAGCTTAAATTTTAAAACACTGCAACACTATAGTTAAGCGACATTATCAGCTTTTCAACCGTGACACCAAAAACAGATTATGATTTTGAGACCTGTCCCTATCCCACATGCTTGGTAGAAGTGGAAAAATGTCTTTATGTGGAATATCTGTGACTGGCCTTCTGTGTCGTTTTTTTTTGTTTTTTTTTTTTTTTTTTATGGGCATTTCAGAGCCTATTGGCATTTGTTTTTATGCTTTATATAAGAAAGTACAGATTCTTTGATATTCTTCCAAACACTGTATTGAGTAAGCACTTAAATACAGTGAGTGTGGACAGGCCTGAGTTGTATTTATCAACTGAGACATATAATTTCTTAGCAGTTATACTTTATACCAGTTGTACTTGCCAGTTTCTTGTATGAATATGATCATTCAGTGCAAGACTGTGTCCCTGAAGCTAAATTGGAAGCTGAATACTACTGTGCTTACTGGGGCATGTACCCATCATGGACAAGATTTCAAAGTGTGCTGACATAAAAATGCGCTGTTTCAACATAGTGCATTGGTCTAGCATGAAGAACAATAATCTAATCAGAGGATGTACCTATCAGTTTGGGTGTAAGATAAATTATTCAAACATTCCTGTTAATTGACAGACAGTTTAATAATTTTAATTTGAAATCTCCCTTGGGGGTGGATGAAATTAAGGATGAAATTAAGAAGTTATATTGAGTTGAATGATAAACCAGACTTCACCATACATGAGCACCCACAATGGGAATTTTCTAAAGGGGTTATTACAGGAATGTTAATCAGCATTTCATCTGGGAAATGGCAATATATGAGCTAAGGCAAAGCTATATAAAATATTGAAAAAGAAAATAGAGGAAGTGTAAAAAAATCTCCCAAGCAAACAAAAATCAACAAAAAACCTCACAGAGTTTATTAAGTAGATAACACGGATAAAAAGTCATATTACTGTCTTATTAATCAAAAAGGAGGCATTTTCTTACATACTCCAAGCAAATATAATTTTGATTTTGGAAGTTCAGAGAAAAAGCTACCGATGTATGTATCTCCAAAAAGAAATCATGGAATTAAGCTATTATGAACAATCCACAACCAATCCTCAGTTATAATTGTAAAAAATGAGCTTCATTTTTCAGTAAGGCTTAATATGTAATTATCAGATCTTCATAAAACTAGATGCATTAGTCATGTTTAAAGTCTAAGTCATTAAATTTTAAGTGTTGAAAACATGAATTTAAAGGATACATGATTACATAAGAAAGTAAGTCCTGATATATACTTGTCATTTAGTGAATAAAAACGCATTTTTAGACTCAAAAATCTCATTCACTGAATAGGACCCTATCTACTTATAGCAGATTACTAAAATTGCTACTCAAAACCAGTACAGCACAAATGTCTTAATAAGATTACTCAGAAGGATATTGCAGTTCAGAGCATGGCAGATCACCTAATGAATAACCGACCCAGCTAGAACGTTACCGAGTTCATGACAGATGAAACATTGTTATAAAGGACTTAATAATGGGCTATCACAGCTCTTTTTTCTCCCCTTTTCCAATCAAGTTATTGTACTCAGGCTCTAAATATGTTTTGCAAAGTTCAAGGACCAGACAAAGGCATCTTTTCCTGAACACAGATAATAATACCTATTCACCACTGCAGACTCTCCTGAGCTTTGTCTACAAGCTCAGGAGTGGTAAATATACTCCACTGTTACAGCAGAGATCAAATGACTGAAGTTGCAAACTGCACTGAATATATACTTATAGTGAGGTCTTCAAACAGGAACATCTGTTCCAGGTACTCCGGGAAAACAGCAAGAGACAAAGGTATATCCAGGAGAATGAGTGCTGAAACTAGTTTGTCAGTGTGAGTTTCTTAAGAAGCAGAGGTGCCCTTTCTTTTTGGTCTCTTCCTGAAGAACAGAATAAACATCCTGATTTACATTTATTCCAAAATAAACTCCAGGTAAAACAAAAAACATCCTGATTTACATTTATTCCAAAATAAACTCCAGGTAAAACAAAAACCAAACCAAACCAACCAACCAACCAAACAAACAAAATAGCAAACAAACAAAAAAAAAAAAGGAAAAAAAGAAAACAAACAAATAAACAAACAAAAAAACAGGCCAAAAATAAATCAAACTGCAAAAATAACAAGGGTCTTCTTAGGCTGTAAACTAGATTTAATTTTTATCAGAATTTTGGTAAATAAAATATTTTGTAGGCTTTTAGAAACAATTTAAAATTCCATTAATGTTGTACTATTTCCATTTTTCTAAATAGCATTTCCAAGCAGGAAATTCATCCCAAGCAGGGATGAATAAAAAAGTCATATCTGAACTATTCTGCCCCAAACTGAGAAGAAACAAATAACTTCCACACCTCATTACTACCCCAACATCCTTATATTTAGATTTTTTTTTCTCTCTTTATATCATCTATCTTCTTAAGTATCCAGAAAATATCTGAAGTAGTGATAAAACTTCTTGTGGCCTCCAAGGGACATTTAAAGTGAGCTAACTAATGGGAAGGAAGGCTTATCAACACAAGATCCATTCTTGGTTACTTTAGGGTCTACCTGGAACATAACAAAATACAGGTCTTCAAGGAATTTACATATATAGTAGCTCTTTATGTAATTGGTGCTGTTTTCCCTGCATGTTTGTATGTCATGTACATAGGGAAATATGTCGTGTTCCCGATGTACATGAGTACAGATGCAATTTCTGTGAAAACCACTGAGCTATTGTCACCCAGCAGAATAGAATGTAAGTAAGAGAAAGAAAACTAATGGAATGAGAAACAGTAAATTTCTGCTCTCATTTCCAGTACAGATGAGGAGATATTCTTACATTTGGAGATCGCAGACATTCTAATCTCAGGAGATGGGGAGAAGCCAATTGCTTAACCCTCAATCATCCTCTCTATTGCCAATAAATTGAAATTACATCAAGAGAGAACATCCACAGTTTCCCCCCCATGTTTATAAATCTATCATCACCATCAGAGAGTCAGTGGGAATTTGTACAGCAGGATTTGTTTTAACTTATTAGAATGGATATAAAATCTTCTTCCTGAAGGTGATGTTTTGAATGAACATTATTTTTGTTTCTAGAGAAGAATTTATAGAGCATTTAGTTTAGAAAATATTATTTTATGTATCAGAATTCTGATTGTGTTGAACTGAAAACACAAAAAAAAACCCCACAAACCAAAACCCTACCAGAAAAATCCCTCTCTACAAGATATGCAAACCAATTAAAATGAGAATAATTGAAATTTATTTACTTATTTTCATATTTGCCAGACTTTTGCGGATTCACCCTATCGTACCTTCTTTGTACATGCATTCTCATTTTAAATGAACTTTTTTGGTTTGCATAGAGCTTCAAGGAACAGATAAGTTCCAGTCTAACTTCTAATTCGAGAGGTGATATAGCTGTCCTAAGAAGTCTCAAAGTCAGCAGATCATAGAATCACAGAATCACAGAATGGTTTTGGTTGGAAAGGACCTTACGGTCATCTAGTTCCAACCCCACTGCCATGGGCAAGGATGCCTCACACTAGACCATGTAGCCCAATGCTCTTTCCTACCTGGCCTTGTAAGAAGGCCAGGAGAATAAAAGAGATACAATTCCTCAGCTACAGAGGTTATCCAAAACCTTGGTCTGCCACAGTTTATCTTTCTTACTAGTGCTATCAGAAACACTCGCGTAAGCTACAACAATTATATGATCCAAGTAACAACTAATGTTTTTATATACTTCTCTAGGAGTAAGGCTGAAGCAGCTCCTTTTCTCTGTGGGTAGAGCAGTTTTAACATTTACCACTCTTGGGCTTCCATGTAGCTTCACAGCTCACCATGTTCATACAAGAAGGGTGTCGCATGCATACTAATGGCTGACCAAGGATGAGTCTGCTCCTTGTGACCACATTCGCAGCCTATGTTTGTAGACTCTGCAGGTTAAATTAATAGATGACATTGTTTGGCCATTTATGTGAGCTTACCAGTATCTTCTGTACGTCAAACAGCCTTCCTCATTAATAGTGTCTACTAGGGCATCCTCCTACTTCTTTTCACGTCTGTAATGTACAGACCACCTCTTCATCAGGTTCACAAAGCTTTATGTGAGATTTCCATGTTTACCCTATAGAACTCTGTAGAATATGGCAGGAGCTGAGGCAGGATTTTCAGGCCTGTGGTTTATATTCATATATGCCTGGGCAATTACTGTCTGGTTTATAGTTATCTTTAGTCATTTGATCTCCATCCATATTAAGAGAAAATAAAAATAAAAGCAGATTATTCACATCCACTGAAGTAGACAACACAACTGCACATATTTAGAAAATAAATAGCTAAAAGAATGAGATAAAAAATGACCATAACTTTTGTATGCTGTTTTTAAAAACAATGGCTTTCTTGCAATCCATTCCTAATTCATCTCATTTGCTGTATTTCCCTTTTAAATCACCTCAGAATGGATTTTGCTTTAAGTGTAGTCTCCACTAAGGATATGGATACAAGCTTTTTCTGGGTGAAGCCTGTAACTTTTATGCAGTCTTTCCTGTGAAATCTTCCAGAGTTTTACAAAGAGTTTTGAAGATTTTTTTTCCCCAGATTTTATTTTTTTTTCCCCTCCTTGTTTGCTCTGTGCACAGTTTAGCTAATCCTTCAGTAGTATATAGACATAAATAAACATGTCATATTTTGAGACCTGGTATCCCTTTGTGTCCTGGACTGGCTAACTAGCAACCACACTACCAAAGACCACAGCTGAAAGAAGTTAAGCAACAACACTTTTACTGAAAAAGAATGGCTTTATACACACTTTGTCTCTCTCCGGCTAATTTTTAGTTTTTAAAACAGCACTCAACCATATGGTTTCCCACACCCAACCATCTGTTTAACCCATATACTTGTCAAATTCAATCAGTTAAACAGGCAAACAGTTCAGATTTGAGTGCAACAGTGTTTTATTTTAAATTTGGGCTTTAATACATTATATACTTCATCAACACTAGGCCACTGAAGATGAACAACAGAACACTAAAGATATGAACACTTATGTCCAGTATCACACCTTAAAAGCTAAAAATTCTAGACAAGAGAGTGTATCTTGTGCCTGCTTTTCTACTATATGATTAATCTCCTGAACTGTTCTACAAAAATCTATAAAATAATGTTATTTATTTCAATAACTGGTTATGCTGCTTAATGTAATATCCTGAATGAGACTAAATTACATAGTAAGTACTACAATGGAGTTAAAATTAGCTGGGTGTGACAATTTTCCAGTTTCCAACTTTTTTTTTTTTTTCTCCTTTAAGTTTACTGCATCAACTAGATAAATGGTAGATTACAGAAGTTTTAAACCACATTCACTATAAAAAGAAAGAATTTTAGTTGCAGGGAGTGCCTTCATTTGAAATTCTGAACTTTAAAACAGGAGGGACTGAAAACAGTAATTTTTAACGAAATCATAGTCTCTTCCCTTTAACAAATAACTAAATGATCAGAGCACTCAGCTGGAATATAGAAGTCCTTCTGCTACTTGTATTCACTGCCTAACGGGAATTAAACTACAGATAGAAAACAGACTAGTTTTCAGTGTACTGTATAAGGACTACATTTGCTACAGGTTTTCTTGAAAAGACTATGATGAGGCAGCAGAGGAGAACAGGGAAAGCCTGTCTGCCTTGTCCCAGATGCTGCAGCCTGCTGGGACCTTCTGGAAAAGAAAAAACTGGTTCCTTTCACCAGCACAGCTGAACATGGCCATCTGGGAAAAAAGTGTGGAATACCAACTGTGGGAAGGAGGGAAATGAGAATACCACCAAGTAGAGAGATAGTGATAGAAATAGACAATGGAAGCTCCTGGTAAAAAGAGCATTTGCCTGAAACAGAGTTGACTCAAAGACGAGCTGCTGAAATGCCAGCAATGGGATCCACAGGGAGTTTGGTTTGTCCCAGGAAGACATTTAAATCTCCTGAAATGTAGGGCAAGACTGAGAGAAAGGGTTTACTGCTACTTAACGTTTCTACCACTGATATACTGGAAGCTGTTGCTAAGTGTTCTCTGATGATGACTTTGTGTCATTTCCAATGTGTTTTTCTAACATTTATAGCAAAAATCCTTTTCCCCCATCAGAATCCATGTTTACCTTAGTTCTGAAACTTACATATGATGATCTACCATAGCTATACATCTTTTTAAAGTCTTCTGACAAATATATTAATCTCAAATGACTTAACCAGCTATTTAGAGATGGTGTGACTCTATGTGATCACTAAATTTTTAATATTAGATGTATCAGCCATAATGGTCTCTAAAGACATATATGTTCTGCATCTAACTCTAAAGGAATTGCACCAGACTTCTGTTTCCCAAAACTAAGGTGGGGTTTTCTTTTGTTTATTAGCTTTTTTAAGCTCTGAAACAAAGTATTTGTAAAAGAATCTAGATCTTAAAGAGCTCTGACACAGATATGAAAAAAAAAAACCCTTCTGTTTTCTGTTCATATAGTCTGGGTTTGCATCAATTTTCAAGATCAAATAACTTATAACTTATATAACTCTATAGTATATACTGATACTTAGTTATGACCTAGCACACGAATTCAAACATAATTATTTTTTTTTCTTAATTTCTTCTTGAAAATGCTTAAGCCTTATTGATAAACATTGTTTTCTGTGTCAGTTTTTATACCAGTGTAGAGAAAACAGTGGAAAAAACTGGACTTTGCTTCATTACTTTGTTTATACCATTACTTTATTTGCAGTGAGGGTGATCAAATACTTGAAGAGATTTTCCAGGGAGACTGTGAGACCTTCAGCACTCATGGGTCTCCACAACCTCATCCAACTAACTCTTCTTGCACAAAGGAGATGGAGCAGATGGCCTCCAGAGGTCCTTTCTATCCAGAAGTATTTGATAATTCTATAACCCTCTTGGCTCCCCCTGTTGGTGTGTTTGTTAAAATTGTTCTGATCTTTCTTGACAAAAGAACAATTTAACCATGAAGCATGCAAGTATGATTCTTTTTTTTTTTATTTACTCTACCATCTTCTCCTTGCAGTAAGTTATATATAACTTCGATAAAACTTAATATGTGCTTCCTGAGTCTGTCAATTTAGTGCATTATGGAGAAGACTGCTCAAATTTACTGTTGCTGTGGCTGTCCACTGTTGCTCAGTCACAGATCTCTATTACACTTATCAGAGTATCATAAAAACTTTATTATCCAACAGTTTTTGTATTGTTTACTTAAGTGAAATTACATAGCAAATTAAAGTTGTGAGTTCTTTCCTCTGTTACAATTTTAATGAGATCTAATCAAAACAAGTCATTTTGCATGATAAACTGAACAAATGATGGGCAAAAAATTGCAGTGATTACTGATAAAATGCCTTCATTATTATCAGCTAATTCACTTTGATAGTATACCAAATAATATATAATTGACTGTTCTAAGTTGTTTTAGAGAGTTTATTATTTTATCTAATGGACATTATTTTGTGTTAGTACTTTTGAGTATACCATTATCTTCTACACACAAATACATTAGATTTGTAATTTATATTAATTCATCTATAAATTTCAAGCAGTTTAATAAGCTTTAATTGTGCACTTCAGTATTCTAAAATGGCTGTGATTTTATGCGCTCTTGTATTTTAACTAACTAGATTCAGTAGCTAGAAATTCACATTGTCCTGTTTTCAGACTTTAATTAGATTTAGAATTTGATTCCCCAATGTTTTTCATTTGTCAGCATAACAATATTCACTCCTAGATATGTAGGTAACCATAATGAAAATCAGTTCAGAAGTGTGCCTTATTTTTCACTTACTAAAAGGCTATAATTTGTCATAAATCACAAGCATTTCATCTCCAAAATGAGAAGACTTCTGAATCAGCAAAATAGGACAAAACAGAAGGATAGTTTTTCATGGAATCTACTAGGTGCAACTGTGTTGGATAGTGTATTAATCTCAAAGAACAGTAGATTCACGTGTGCTGAATTGAAAACATTTCAGGGATCTTAACAAATCTCTTTGAAATTAGTTTTGACAGATGTAAATAAGAGGAAAAATTCCTATTTTTAATTGAAATTTAATCAATAAATTTTTGGTTTCAAAATTAAGAATTAAAATTTAAGAATTTGAAATTTAAGAATTTTGGTGTAAACATCAGTTCTGGAAGCAGTAGTTTCTGAATATCCTGCTAATTTTATAAATTTAATTAAATTAAATTAAGAAATCTTAAGCAAAATAATGGCACCATTTTCCTGCTTTTACTTGGTAATGTCTTTTCTTCTGGGAGTATTTTTTTTACAGAAATTTCTTTCCATCACTGAAAAATGACACGCTTCAAGTCTGCCTATTATAATATACCATGAGAAAACAATAAAAAATTTGGTGTCTAGAAATTAGGTAATCTAAAATTAAAACAAATTAAGCCCCTCCCCACAATATGTTCAGAGATTCAAAAAGATAAAATTCAAGGAAACACTGAAATGCCATTCAGTGATAGAGAAGATTAGTAGAGATTTTTTTCCTGGGGTGTTGTTTTCCAAAGGGTACTTTCGGCTAGATCTTGGAACATTTAGGATGTCCCCCAAGTTTCTAAAAATGATTATTCTATTACATGAGGATCAGCGAGATCAAGTCAGGTCTGGCAATGCACTCTCTGAGTCCTTCCCAATAAACAATGGCATGAAACAAGGTTGTGTTCTTGCATCAACTTTATTCACAATCTTCTTCAGCATGATGCTCCAAAGGGCTATGGCAGACTTTGACAAACAAAATGGCATCTATATCTGATATCGTACTGATGGGAGCCTATTCAACCTAAGGCAACTGAAGGCCCACACCAAGACCCTAAATCACTTTGTTCGTGAGCTGCTTTTTGCTGACGATGCCACCCTCGTTGCTCTCACAGAACCAGCTCTGAAGCGTTTAACATCTTGCTTTGCAGAAGCAGCTGAGCTTTCAGCTTGAAGAAGACAGTAGTTCTTTACCAATCTGCACCTCAAGAAGATTACCATCATCCCCACATCACCATTGGCAAGTCAGAGCTTAAGTTAGTCCAGCAATTCAGCTATCTGGGAAGCATCATTTCCTCAAACTGATAAAGAGATAAATAACAGAATAGCAAAGGCATACAGAACCTTTGGAAAACTCCATAAAAGATTCTGGTGTAATAAACACCTGAAGAAAAGTACAAAGATTAGTGTCTATAGAGCCATTGTATTGTTTACTCTTCTATATGGGTCTGAATCATGGGTCATCTTTCACCATCACCTGTGACTCCACGACTTTCGTCAGATCTACCTCCGTACAATCCTAAACATCCACTGGGCTGACTATGTGTCTAATGTTACTGTCCTTGAACAGACAGAGGTCACCAGTATTGAGGCCATGTTGCTGAAAACACAGCTGCGCTGGGCAGGGCACATCTCCAGGATGGAGGATCACCACCTCCCTAACATTGTGTTCTATGGTGAACTTACCACCAGATGCCGCAAAAGAAGCGCCCCAAAGAGGAGATATAAGGACCCCCTGAAACAATATCTTTGGCCTTATTGACTACCATCAGTGGTTCACCCTGGCCTCCACTTGGGAGATTTGAAGACACATCATGCATAATACTGCTGTCTGTTTTGAGAACACACAGAGAATCAGTCTTGAGGAGAAAAGATAACACAGAAAGAACAGTGCCCTGCCTATACCACCTAAGGACACATTTCACTGTGCTTTTTGCAACCGAGCTTGTCTATCCTGCATTGGTCTTTTTAGCCATCAGTGCACTTGTAGTAAGCGTGGGTAAAGCCCTTCTTGAATGTTCGCTCGTGAAGCCAAGGGATGATGATTTTCAGGTATCAAAACAAAGTGTGAGTTTATCAATATTTACTGGTAAATCATCTTTGAATTTTCTGAGAACATTTTTATTGCTACATTGGAAAATATTTGTCAATATGTAAGAGGTAAAACATATAATGCAGAGTCAGTTGAAGTATTTTATGACATAAATATGCAAGACATTAGATCTGGAAGAAATGTATTTAATAAATACTTGAAGAACAAATGTAAGTTTTATTAATTTTAGTGAAACTATCAAATTATGGGTAAATGTTTGCAAGTATTATTTGTCACATTTTTATTCTAGGGAAAGAGAAGAAGGGAGATGCAAAGGTGAGGAGAGAAAAATGTGTAGGCTGAGATAACATTATTTGTTTTTTTAAACTACCTTTGGAAAAGAAACCCAGACTCACCAGGAGATGAAATTCCTGGACTCAGCCTCTTTCATTATCTGAAGATATTTGTAACCATATCTTTCATTTCATGGGTATTTCCAGCAGGAGAAATTTCCCAGCTCTTTGTTTTTGATGAAGATCCACGCTGCTTGAATAGACATTCACTGAAGCAGACTGAGCTCAGCTCTTCCAGCTCCTAATTACACTGCAGAGCTCCAAGTTTCATTTGCTCCAAGTTTCATTACCAGGAATGCATTTTATACCAACAGAAAATTTTCTAAGGAAAAAGAACGGCCATTCTTACAGCACTACTTCCTCTGGTGGTTTGACATTTACCCTTTTGCAGCGGCTGCAGAACAGCTCCCTGTTATTGAAAGAAATGGGCAAATGTATATTTCTAGGCTGAAATATTTAAGTTCCTGCTAGTATTTAAGTGGAATACCCAAACTAAAAGTAAAAAAACTGTAATCTATGAAGGTTATCTATATTGACTATATGTCGTGGTTTAAGCCCCCCACCCACGCAGTTTTCTCACTAACTCACTCCCCCTCTTTCTTCCCCCATTCCCAGGGGGATGGGGAGGAGAATCAAAAGAATACAACTCACACAGGTTGAGATAAGAACAGTTTAGTAACTAAGGTATAAC
>JARCZZ010038064.1:27186-42803 GCA_030323915.1 Brotogeris chrysoptera
CCAGGCCCAAAATCAAAAACACAGTGCTGCACCAGCTACCAAGGAGAAAAATGACTGCTGCTGCTGAACCCATGACACTATACTGGCTCAGTTGCCTGTAAACTGCGAAATGGGACTAGAAATAGCTTGAAGAGAGATGTTAGTGTGTGTATGGTCTTTAAAAAGTGAATAGTACAGGACCAATCAGTTTTATAAGTTCAGTTTTGTTGTCCTTTTACTTATAGTCATCTTTTGATTGGTTAAAAATAGAATGACTTTTGGTAAGATTGCACTCTAGATGCAGATATTTAGATGTAAGGGTCTAAAATATATGCATCTAAATGGAGAGCAGGTGATGACACTCCTTTTGTCAATGAAGCTTTTCTGCTGACAGAATGTAGATGGCTGCTGCTGCACAAGATCAGTAGCCTCCTAGACCTCCCTGACAGGTACAATTCAAGTATCAAGCGTGGCCAGCTGGTGCCACTTGAGATGCCTTAAGGTACTACACCTGTCTGTCTATTTTTGGTCCAGAAACACTCAGATTTTTTGTAGATCTGGTGTTGCGTTTGAAAACCCCAGAAGGATGACCTATGGCACCTTAGCTGGCATTATATGCCTCTATTTAGACAACTAAAGCCTATCCAAAATATTTTGTGAAATTATTTTAGCATGAACTGATATTCAGTTGCAGTATGTTGTTCCCCATTTAAGTAATTTCTATTAAAAAAACCCCAAACCATTGACAGCAAAAATGAAACAGTATCCCAATTTTTATGTGAAAAAATGCAGATTTTGTACAAATGTAATATTATACATCATCACTTACATCGAGTAATGCTGGTGCTCAGGAAATTATTTAATAAATCACATTTGAACTGTGACAGTACAGCACTGAACATATCCCCTTCCTATATGAGACAGCATTTTCTGATCTAAAAGCTGCAATGAATTCAGTATAATTTTGAATTAAATGTTGATTATCTGTAGCCTGGCCTATACTTAAATACCTTTATTAATAATGCTTATATTTTTCAATTTACTTTTTCTTTCTCTTGCATTGGATTAAAGAACTTAAACTTTCTGTAAAACTGTCAATCTCAGTGTGACCATATGTGCAAAAAAAGTTATTCTAAGAAAACCTTAAGCTGCAAAAATCTTCCTATAGCAATGAATTAAAAGTTTGATTCTGCTTCCTATAAAACTATTTCTCTAGTTTTATTTATTTAACATATTTCTCACCTTAGTAATATGCACGAGAGTTTTAGAGAGTAGACTTTCTCTTGAACTCCATACTTCCCTCTTGGGCCACAGAATGTTAGACGGCATGATAATAACATCTTTATCGTAAGTAGGCCAGTTGTGTAACATATGCACATGACAAGAAGAGTTATAGCAGTCAGTGGAGAGCTTCTACTAATTAATATAGGCTTTAATACTATGTGATGGTTTTTTAAGAGATAGCTTGCAAATAAATGAAAAAAAACAACAAAAACAAAACAACAAACCCACAAAAAAAAAAACAAAAAAAAAAAAAAAAAAAAAAAAAAAAAAAAAACAAAAAAAAAAAAACCACCATCAAAATGTTGATCTGTTCTGGCATAAAAAGTTGGGACAAATAGCATCAAAATATTTCCTGTGTGACAGCAAATTTTCTTTTGACATCGTTTAATATATTAGATTCCCAATCTGGTAAACTAAGATGAGTCATTAGAAGACATGCATGTTCTACGAAAAGAAAAACTTCCAGGAAATTAATTCAAGCACTTGCACCTTGAGCATCCTCACTGCTTAGATTTTTACCTTACGCATAGCTCTGGTCTGGATTGCTTCCAATAGCTTTCTCTAAAACAAATCTGTCTTTTATAACATTCCTCAGGATCTCCAGGTGAGGTGGGGCAAGTTATGACCTTGACTATCTCAAACAGTGTAGACAGAGGTCAATTTACACACCTTGGTCTCAGGGACAAGGAGTAGCGTCTGATTTATTTTTAGGTAGCAACAGATTCTTAATTTCCCTTACCTATGGTAAGCATACAGAGCATACCTGACATCGGAGATTAGGATGAAGTGATTCAGTGTGGAAGCGTTTCTTGCTGAAAACGGACATGTGAGCAATCCAGACAACTGTTTAACATTGTAAAGTAGTGGACCAAAAGCTTTGAGGCCTTGCTTGGAGGTTACTAAAGGATGTGTGGAGGTTACTACAGGACACGTACATGCAGAGAGTTTTGAGAAAGTTGGCATGGACTGTCGTTGAGCGGGATGCGTATAAGGAACTGATAGCTGCATCTTTGAAACCATCTGCTGTCATAACCACAACGTTGGAATCACTTACTATTGTAGTTAGCCAGTCATTAAGCTGTTACTAACATTTAGTTAAAAGATATTAACCAATCATATATTGTCAAATGTTCCAGTGTTTTGAGAAACCTTATAAAAGCAGTATTCTTGTTATAGCAAATTGTCAACGCTTGATCAAATTGGTCAGAGTCACGTTGTCCTTAATCTCCCACAATTCAGAAAATGAGAAGTTGCAAGTCTATTTTCTAATTTTCAGTAGTGTAGAGTCTTCATCTTTTATGCAGCATGGTCTGTGTGCAGCACTATTTCTGCATTTTCCATCAAATAATTAGTGGATGAATAAAAAACCAGAACACTGAGACTGAAGGGCAAAAGTCAGAATTCCCCACTTGTACTTCAGTTCGGAAGAAACTTGGTCTTGGTTTTACCCTTTTTCCAGTCAAGGCCCCATGAATTTTGTATACTTTTCTGTCTAATACACTGGAACACATTTAACAGGAGGGATGAAGGCACCTCAAACATGTTCCTTTTAATCAAAGAAGCCTGATGATGACCCTTGAAAACTATTTTCCTTTGCTCTTCAAAATGCCACTGATCTCTCAGTTCTCTAACAAAAGGGATTACTTCAATAATTATTAATACTGAATCTTAACATAATAGCAGCTGAAACTTCAATGCAAGTCTGAAATGGCATATAAAGGCCCTGGTAGTATAATACCTCAGACATTTTACTGACTTGACAGTGATGGGTTTCGTATTACTTTTGTGTTCTTTCCTAGGACTGAGCTGCTTTGAGCTTGCAGTAAAAAGTCCCTAGTGACCAATTGTCTATAGCTTGACTGTTGCAAATGAAGACATGGGAGAACTATACTGGTAAATGTTTGATGCCCCTAGGCAGTCAATTCATAACAAAAAGTAGCCCTTTCTGTCAGCTGAGACTGGGGAGGCTGTTGTACAGCTTTCACACTTTAGCAGGGAACCAACAAGAAGGAAGCAGATTGGTGAAGGAAAACTTAAAGCTGTGTGTTTGAAAATTTAACAGTGTGCGATAAAAGCTGACGTAACCAGAAAAAGCCTCTACTTTGAGCATTACATTTCTAGCAGGAAACAGAATGCAACCCTAGACACCTGATCACACTCGAGGAAAATCAGGTTTGTTAACTCTGGGTTCAGAAGAATGTTAGCTGGGTGATCATACCATCACAGCAAAGGGGGAGGTACAAGAACATTTTACATAGCAGCTTTAGCCATTTTATTAGGGAAGCTTTTCCATATTAATTCGATAATGTTGACTATTACACCGTTAAAATATTAATTGGATGAACAAGCAGTTCTTGTTTCTATGTGTCTGATAGGTTCCCTTTTGCCCATGACAAGGGAGTGCAACCTCAGAACACAGCTCATTCACGGACACAGACACATTCATGGACACATTTTTTTTCAGTTTCTAGATCCCATTGTGGTTTAAATAGGACTTGAGAGCCCCATTATTTATATAGGCCAGTTTTAGCAAAAGCAAAGAATAAACATAGATACCAAAGAAATTTATATTTTAATAAGAGAGGAATCTTCTATCATCAGGCACCTCTGAAGGTAATACTGCTTGAGTTTTTGTGCAGCAATTTCTGTCCGAGTCCTAATTTGGACTGAGCTTTAATTTAAAATTAATTTTATTTCCAAATTGACACTACATAATTGGTGGAGGAAACAAGAATATTCAGTGGTGAAACAATTGGATGTCACTGACTGGATCCTGTTTAAATTCAGTTTTGGGACTGGTCCGATCTACAATCTTACTCAACAGTTGTTTGGGAGAGTGCTTACTCAGCCAGATACTGCCCTAGGGCCACCTAAACAATTTTATTTCATAGACAAGCAGATACTTGGAATGACCCTTCACACCCTCTAAATCACTACTGTAGATGCAATCCATGTATTTGCATTTGGCAGTTACCAGGGAACAAGGGAAGGGGCTTGAAAAGAAATCAGAGAACACAGCTTCAGTATTGTTCTCTCCTAGCTGAATGCCATATTCATGACATAAAAGAAATGCTTTCATGACTGTCCAACTTCTGGTCAAATGAATATAAATATTTGATTAAAAGCATCAGCAAAATGTGTACACTTGTATAGACTAAGTTAGAACTTGTACCCCATTAATTTTATTTAATTTGCATTCTTAGTATGAGTGTATGATTATCCATTAGGTTCCTCCTAAATTCCTGGTCTTAATTGGACTCAATAAAATACAAGTGTGTTAGGACAGTGTAAGCACACCTCTGGGTTGGGTGACCTTAAATTACAGAATTAGGGGTTATAAGGGATCTCAAGAGGTCATCTAGTCCATCCGTCTGCCCTAAGGCAGGATCTTTTATGCCTATGTTATGCCTGACAGATATGTGTCAAAGAAGTTCTTGAGGACTTTGAGTGAAACTCCATAGCTTATCCAGGCAATCTATTCCAGTTTTCCAGTAACCTTCACCACTGAAAGCTGTGAAATTTCTGTGTGTTTTTTCTAGTTTCCGTAATGCATGACCTAATTCTTTTAACGGTAATTTAAACCATTTTTTTCCTGGCTTATTTACTATTAATGCAAAATATGTGACTATATTCAAATATTTGAAAATTAAAATATTGTGAGGTTTCCCTTCTAGAAATGAATGTCATTTCAGATGTGTCGGTACTTCATCCTGCAAATACTACTTTGTGTCTTTTGGTCCCAGAAGAATTGTTATTAAGAACTTCAGGAAGGATTGATTTGGTCTGCTGTAGATCTCCTTGTAACTAAAGTACCTAAGCGTTTTTTCACAGACTGGAAGACAGAAAGCAGTTACATCAAGCGCAGGAGCCCAAGTGCTGGCAGCAGAGACTGCAGGGGTGACCTCTGTGAGGAGAGGTCAGGGCTGCTGTGTACAGGACACAGTTGGTTCCAGCAGGCTCCAAACAGCCCATCACAGGACAGCACAGGCTAAACTTGCAGACAAGAGAGTGGCACTTCAGGGAAAACATAATTAAGAAGACTAGAAATACTGCACAGCAGAGGACAGAGTGAGGAAAAAAGAGTTTTCAACAAGCTCATTATGATGGTGGGCACCAGGTTAGTAGGAATATAGTTAGTAGGTTGGCATTTATGTATAGAGTGTGTATGTGTAGATGACATGAGGTTCTTCATCCTCTGCTTGGGGCTCTGTTGAACTCCAGGAATTATCTTTCAGCTGAGATTCAGACTTGAGGAAGTAACAAAACTTTTCAGCATTAGGAAAGAATTTCTCTTACTAAAGAAAAGAATTATTGCAACTCCTCTGATGAAAAATAACAGCAACAA
Organism: Brotogeris chrysoptera; assembly: GCA_030323915.1. Taxonomy (NCBI): domain Eukaryota; kingdom Metazoa; phylum Chordata; class Aves; order Psittaciformes; family Psittacidae; genus Brotogeris; species Brotogeris chrysoptera. Next base: position 32,795 of record JARCZZ010038064.1, read on the forward strand.
ATAATTTTTGTTGCTACTGGTTTAATTTTATATGAAATATCAGCTAGACTTCCTATAGAAAATGTTAGGCATGTGGTATTTAATTTTCAGAATTATGCAGTTCAAGCTGGCTACAAAAGATGCATGTGAAGAAACAGGAAAAATACTGATGATGAATAAAGTATAGCTTTCAACACTTATTAGGCTCTTGTATGCAGTCTTGTGTTTATTTTACTTAAAAATATCCATCTATGCATTAGCCATTTATTTTATGTGCACCATTATCTGTATTCATTTGCATTCCTTTTCAGATGTATTTTTGCTCTGATTATGAAAACTTTGTCAGAAATGATCAGTAAGAAAAGTCCATGAAGATAAAGATAGCAGAAAATATTTTGGAGAAAAAAGAAGCAGAGAACAGTATTGATTGAAATTGAATGGAATTAAAGAAAAAACAGAGATAGGGAGAGAGAGGACACAGGGGAAATGTGAAGTGTTCAAAAGAAAATTAATATTATGCTGAGGGTTATATGTGTCCTCTTTCTGGAAATATATTGTGAGCAAGAAATAACTGAGCAAGCTAACAAACAGAATACTGTGTGAAAACAGAAGTAAATAATAGAGAAAGAGCTAGCTGCAATGCATTAAATGTAAAGAAAAAGGGACAGTTGGAATGACTGCAAAGTGAGAAAAAGAATACAATAGAATCATAAAATAGAATAAAAATAAGGTAAACAAAAAAAAGAATATTTGAAATATAGGAACTTTCACAGAGGCTGAGAAAATATAAAAATACTTCAAGTACAGGAAGAAAACAGGTCACTGAGTCTGCAAAGCATGCAAGAAGTAGCCAATTCATTTGCCTTGTGTAACATCCTTGAGGTACGACTAATCTGCAGGTGAGCCAGGGCAAGATTCAATCATTTCCAGTCAAAATTTCCAAGCAGTTAAATATATTGGCTTTCAAAGTATAATGCTGTTTTTCACACATTCTTCCACCTGAGATTCAGTACAGTAAATAACTCTCTTGAAAACCGTTTACTTATCTATTTTTTTTAAACTTGAAATGGCTGGAAGATAAAAGGAATTCTTCCCTCTGATGTTCCTTTCGATATGTTCAGATATTTTTTTCTCCTCTGATGTTCTCTGCTAGTGCTTAACATTAAACGTGGACCCAACTCCCAGTATTTCCTTTTTGAGTTTTATAGGAAAGATGCATGAAAAATAAACCAACCTTTGGTAAAAAGTTCATACGCAGATAGCAATTCTGGATGAAATGAAATAATTCTTATTTTCATGATTCTATTATTTTAATATTCATTCATCAGCGCTAGAATTCATTGCTACATTTAGAAAATCAGTTCTACTTATTTTTAAGTATTAGTTTGCTACTCTATCATTATATGTAGCTAAATCACTTGGATATGATCATCCTAAAATAACCATATGTTTATGAAAGCTAGAAGAATAACACTTATCCTACTTTATCCTAATATTGGCTTCTTGATTGCTCAATAACAGTAAATTCTCATTCTTATTTTCATCCTTCACAAATACTCAATATAAATCTTCTTATAAATTTTTCATTTTTCATTTATTCATATAAATCTTTTTCCATAGTCTTAAGCAAACCCTTCAGAAGAAGCTGTGCTATATTATTTATGGCATAAACTGCACTAGTCAGAAACAGGACTTCCACTGGAAGTATTTCAGTGGCCAAGATGGCAGCCCAGGAGTTACATAAAGAAATATATTGCTTTATTTCATTCTTTTTTTTTTTTTTTTTTAATCTCATAGTTTCCCTAAATGTGCTAGAGCAGTCAGATGATTAAGAACTAACAAGTGTTTGGAATTTCTAAGTCTGATAGATCAATTTAGAAAGAAGAACTAGATGTTTTAAATCTGTTAAAAAAACCCCAACCAAACAAAATCCTTCTTAGGTGATTCATTTCCACAGATAGAATAGTTATATTTGGTTTACAATAATGCAATAATTTCTATATTGATAATTTAAGACATTACACGTTTCAGTTTTTCTAAATGCTCTTTATTATAGAACATTTATCTTAGGTATATGCACCAGTTTAAGTAAGCCACTGGCTAATTTTTAAATAAGGAAGATGATGTTACTGATCAAGTTATGCTTATTGACTTCATATATGTATTTCCATGCACAGTATAATATTTTGGATCCATAGAAAATAATCACAAAGATTATCTTGTGTTTGCTTGGGCTAGGACTTTTTAAAGAAAGCTCTGGAAGCAAAAATCCCAGTGTGGAAAATTAGCTCATGGAATTATCTGAATTAGTTTACTACTAAGCTCATGTACAGGAAAATCACCTGCGTAGACATCTGCTCAGTTCTGAATCGTGGAATTTGTAATCCTGAAAACGTTTTGGGGTTTGTTTGTGATTTTTTTTTTAAGTATGGAATGTTTACACATACACATATACTTTTATGTATTTATCAAGCCAGTATTACACTTCCTTTAATCATGACACTAAGAAATATTCTATTTCTACATTTGAGCTTAATTGGTGACTTGTATAATACTTCTCTCACCTCCATACACCTGAATCTCCATTAATTCTGGCGACTTTCAAATCCTGGAACATTTTGTACTTCTAGAAAAATAAAAATAACATGAGAAGGAGGAAAATAAAGAGAAAAAAAACAACTCAAAAAACAACTTTGGTAGATATCAGGATGTACCAAGAACAATTTAAAACTCTGTCTTTATATACAAAAGGTGAAGTAGTGCAGCAACACTTAAATTTAACAAAAATAAAGTAAGCATAAATTCAAATACTGATGATTTATTGAAACTGACTTTTTAAAAAACACTTCAAAGCTCAATTCATTAATTAGATGCAATAGAATTATTGCTGTCCAGCAAAGTAAAGACAAAAATATTTACCTTCCAACAATTCTGTACCTGGAGTTAAAGAATGAACAAATTTCAGAAGAATTAGATTTGACAGATTCTGTTTATGATTTATGCCACTACCAGAAATATCCGTTGTGGTATCTGGATGTCACATAGGCTTTATTAAGCAGATTTAATGCCATTTTAGTCTAAGATGGAACAAAGTTGGAAAATATATAAACTGTTTGAAAAGTTCAGCATTGATGGGACATTTTTCAGTTACATGGCATTTTGAGTAACTATATTAATAAAAAAAAAATAAAAATTAATTAGGTCAAACATTTCTTGTTTGGATAATGTATAAAACACAATCTCCAAGTTCACCCTTTCTTTGCAAAGCAGATGTTCAACTAAAGGGAATTAAATTATAATTATTAAATTTCTGCAGTTGCTGTCTGTCTCTCATGGCATTGTACCAGAGCAGTGTCTTGATACTATTGATCAAGTGACAAATTAAGATAGATTGCGCTAGGCAGACAAGGTGATTTTTAAGACGCTAAACCAGATTTTAAAGATTAAGTTGCAAAGGCAAACGTTTGTTCAGAATTCTTCCCTACCTTCATTCTTACAGTCAAATTTCTTCCAATTGTTGAAATACATTAATGATAGCACTAAATATAGAATCACCTGATGTTAAACTTACAAGTTACAGCGACTAGCACTTTTTACACTAGTAAAATACTTTTGTTATGTTTGAAAAATTACACTAGGCAGATGCAATAGCAGTAGCAAGGAAAGTAACAAACAAAGGATAACAACCCATGAAAAACAACCTCCTTTCATGTTGACATGAGAGTGACATAATGATTTTGCTGGTTTTGGCTGGGTTAGAGTTGATTTACTTCATTGTATTCAAAAAAAGTTGCAGGAAAATGAAGTTAGGGGTGATGTTTGCAGTGACGACATTTGTAACCATTATGCGTGATGAAGCCCTGCTTTCCTGGTGTCCTGGGTTCAGCAGTAACAGTCATTTTCTTCTCATTCTTGGTAGCTGCTGCAGCGCTGTGTTTTTGACTTTCAGCCTGGGAGCAGTGCTGATAACACCAGTGTTTTCAGTTACTGCTGGGTAATGTTTTGGTATGACCAAGGACTTTCTGAGTCTTATGCTCTGCTGGGGAGGAGGGGAAGCCAGGAGGAAGCAGAGAGAGGACACCTGACCCAAACTGACCAAAGAGCTATTCCATGCCACAGCATGTCATGCCCAGGATGTAAAAAACTGGGGGCAGGAACCCAGAAGGCTCTCTCTCTCTCGGCTCAGTCAGGTGGTGAGCAGTTGCATCCTCTTCCCTTGTATTTGCCTTATTATTATTATTGGTGGTAGCAGTAGTGATTTGTGTTATTATTTTTATAATATTATAATAATTATTATAATATTATAACATATTTATATATGCATATAAACATACATATATATGTATATATATATAACATACTTATATACATAGAATATATTATAACATAATTATATAATATTATAACATCTTATAATAATAAGTCCAGTTACTGGACTGTTCTTATCTCAACCCGTAGGAGTTATATTCTTTTGATTCTTCTCCCTATTTCTCCCGCCCCCCTCCCCCCTTTGGAGTCGAGGGGGAAGAAAGAGGGAGAAGTGAGTAAATGGGCTGCATGAGATTTACAGCTTAAACCACGACACCTGGAGATGGCTGGACACCTGTCTGCCAATGGGAAGTGGGGAATGAATTACTTTGTTTGCTTTGTTTGCGTGCATGAGGTTTGCTTTAGCTATTAAACTGTGTTTATCTCAACCTACGTGTTTTCTCACTTTTACCCTTCTGATGTTTTCCCCCATCCCAATGTAGGGGAGTGAGCAAGTGGCTGTGTAGTGCTTAGTTGAAGGCTGGGTTTAAACCACAGCAGTAATTTCTTACACCAGTATTGAATGGAGAAGAAAAAAAATTTTGTTGTCTTTATCTCATGTAAGATTCTTTTCTGTCCAATTTTACAATAAATTTTCATGTGCTTGTGTAGCAGCCTTTGCACCACATTTTCACTAGAAGCCATAGCGTACAGACTTGTATCTGAAGGGGGCCTATAGGGATGCTGGAGAGGGGCTGTACCCCCCTTCATTAGGGGCTGTAGTGATAGGACTAGGGGTAATGGGTTCAAACTGAAACAGGGGAAGTTTAGATTGGATATGAGGACGAAATTCTTTACTGTAAGGGTGGTGAGGCACTGGAATGGGTTGCCCAGGGAAGCTGTGAATGCTCCATCCCTGGTGGTGTTCAAGACCAGGTTGGACAGAGCCTTGGACGGCATGGTTTACTGAGAGGTGTCCCTGCCCATTGCAGGGGGGTTGGAACTAGATGATCTTAAGGTCCTTTCCAACCCTTACTGTTCTATGATTCTATGATTCTATGATTCAAAATCATTGCAACTATCTGAACTGCATGACCAGAGGTGAAAATGAAAGACTAACAGCTCATGTCATATAAAACTGAAAGAAGGTGGATATAGACTTACTGCCTAACACCATTCTCACGTCCCACCTATTTTGCGCTGAGACAGACACAGAAGCCAAAAGGAGCCCTGTCAGCAAATTTTCAATAATCAGTTCCTCAGAATGGATTAAAAAAAAAATAGAAAGCATACATTGTTTCTCTTTTCTTGCCTATGAAAATCCATTTTAATTTTCTACAATGGACTGCATATTCTTTTTCAGATATAACTAAATTATACAAAAACAGTTTTTCAAAATTTTGTAATAGAATAATCAATCAGGAAGGCCTTATTATCCAGAGTTATTACAGTGGTTAGTAATAATGGTCCTTGCAGTTCTCAAACTTTTTGAATCTTTAATAAATATTTATACATTTATAATTTTCTTTGTATTTTCCTTCTGATGTAGTAATTACTGAAAAAGTAAAGTTCTGGTATGAGGTGTTTGAAGTAATACTTCAAAGTTTATTTTACAGTTTAAACAATATACCTCAATCTCAATAATCTATTCCGGGCAAACTGTGTGTTTTGTCTTTAGCTAAAATCCAGTACTTACTGTGAGTTAAAAATGAAACTACTAAGTTCATTATCTCTGTGACTTGAGGCTATATTTGAATGTGCATCTTCAGAAGGCACAACTCACTGATACAATGGACCTTAAATACTGATGTTATCTCACATGTGTACTTCCATCATTATGCTGAAGAACATTTATAATAATAAAAAGAAATATTTCTTTCCCTCAGAACACATGGCTACTTAGTGTACTGTAATGCATAATGCAGATAGTGGTGTTGAAAAGGACAGCATATATTTCAATACAGAATATTCAAATCTATGTATACATTGTGTGACTCAGGAAAACAGGTTTTGCTTTATGTCTAAGACTGAAAACAGTTAAGAATTAGCTGATTCTTTCTATTGTATTGGCTTTCTTGGAATAAGAACAAAAAAAAAAAAAAGAAGATAAATTTTATTAAAACTTATGGATGAAGGAGTTCTAAAACTTTGCAGAAAACTTTGTCTACCCTGCAATGAAGGCAAATAGATCAAATATACAGAACTTATAATATGCTTTTTCTAACTAAAATAGCTTAAATCATGTATTTAAAAAAAAAAAAACAACTTTTTTTTTTTTTTTAAATGGTTAGAACTCGACTGGTTGCTATTCAGCCTAGGAAAATAAAAAAAAAAGGCAGTTCAGGTTATTGGAAAAGATAGCGCATTGAAGTTTGAAATGGCTTGAAAAACTGCTAGACTTCCAGATTCTTTTTTCCTACTAGCAAACTTCATAAACTTTAATGAGTGGTAGGCCATTTCTTAGTTATAAAAGTTTTGTATAGTAATACCTTGCTGAAATATACTAGTTCAGCTCTAATGAGAGACAGAGAATTTATTGAACTTGACTATTGTTTTTTGCAGAATGAATACATTCCAGTTGTTTCACTTTGTTGGGCAGGTCATTGGTGGTCATAAAACAGCGTCCTGATAAATACTGTGTTTGTTCTGTTTTGTCTTCTTTAAGTTAACTTATGCCATTTTAAACTCTCCAATTCCAGTAAAAGTGGAAGTGAAACTTTCAGTCCACTTACCTGGACCACCTTCTGATCTCTACTTTCTCACCTGCTAAAAATGTGGCAAGGATTCTTCAGTACTGCTCCTTATAGAGTAGTAAAACATAAACACACATGTATGTCTAGCACGAGATATGAAGTTGTTTTACAGTAAATGTTCTTTGATTCCCTAGATCAGTGTCATCTTACTTTTGTAGAATGACAACTAAAACTGAACTAGTTCACAGCGTCTTCTTGTCAGCTCTCTTCAGCTCAAAAGTCAGGGCCCAAATGTGTTGTCCTTACTTCCTTGTTCTTGTAGAGCAAAAAGGATGGGAAAAAAGTCAGTATCATTAGAACAAGGGATGCCTGCTAACAACTCAGAGAGGCATCACAGAAGGAAGTTTCATCATGTAGTTTTTTAAATGAGACAGTATAATACGGCAAATGCTACCAAACGATTTTGCTTTAGTAATTAGAATTTGCATGGGTACACTTATCTTGTTCCTATCAAATTGCCTACACAAGAATAACAGTATTTTCCAGAAATTCCTTATAGAACCCAGAAAGAAATGAATGTTACACATTTTTCAGAACACTTGCTTTTAAATGGTTGCAACAGCCTATGTGCACAGCAGATGCGTAAGTTAAAAAAGTAGATTTACTTCATATTTCTTGTGGCAGTGGCTTACACCTTGAAATCAGTGATATCCAGATAGATTCTGTTCTGGTTTTTTATGAAAAGGGAGAAGAAAATTCCCAGAGAAATATACTTCTGTTGGCAGGCTTAAGAAAACAGGTTTTGGTAGAATAGAGAGTATGAACGTATTAATTACAGATTTAAATTGAACATGAATTGTTTGTTCATGAAAAATATGAAAGCATCAGCAATAATGCCTCAGTGGAAATAAACAGAAAAGGATAGCCTGAATCTCTGTGGTACTTCTAGGTTACTAGAAAGAAATTGCAATATAAATGCTTTGATTCTTTTGGCTATTTGCCGTCTTGTATATGATTCGTGTTCTTGCCTCTCAGGACTTAAATATACTTCCCGAAAAACTGTCCAGTATTTGAAAACGTAGGAAAAGTCACAGTCATTGAGACCAAATTTCCTTAAATTTTTGTTTCCTATCTCTGATAGTGGCCATTAGCATTTACTTAGGGAAAGACCATAGGGAAAATGCAAAGAATGAAATGCTCCTTTCCTTGTTACACTTTCCTGTTTTCTAGCAATTAAGTAGTAAGTATTTTTTGTGAGGGCTAGAAGCAGCTTAAGTTCTTGGAATGTATATAAACCAGAATAGGAAGAGTTACTGGACTGAGCATGTAACGGACTAAGGAAATGAAGGAAAATATTAGACATAATAAATTGAGATAAATACAAATAAATGTAATAAATATTGTAATAAATGCAGAAGTTCAAACTTTGTTAAGTCAGTTTAATATGCCATTATGTTCTCATGACCTGGACAACAAATACAGGCATATATTAAGCAATCTAATTCCAAAACAAAATCTACAACCAAAAGTCATTTTCTCAGAGTGTAAGAGCTCTTCCCTGCCTCACCCTTATACCAAAAAAGGCCTAAAATCTAGATCTCCCCGTTTCAGTGCAAGTCCTTTGAACGGTGGGCCACTCAATAAAATGCATGCAGTGTAGGCAACACAAGTGACTTCCTTTAGATGGGGGTTTTATATTCTGGTACCCTGCATTGATGGAAGTACTTATTGAAATTCCTGTTCAGGCAGGAACCTGTGCTTAGGTTTTTTTATCAGGTGCCTCGGGTAAAGTGATTATTCATTATATGGTCATGGGGATCAGCAACTAATTCTGAAATTTCCCAGAGAGTCTCACTCAATTAGGCAGATAGGATCTCAGCTTGAAAGTCTTAAGGCTCTTACCTGTCTTCCATGGCTATATAAGGAACCTCAGAAATTAAATGGCCTTTGTGGTTTTTTACAAAGAAATGGTGAAGCCTGAAATACTTTATGTATCTTCTCTATTTTTAACAACATGAAAATAACACCCAAACTAGGTTTAACCATCTCATTTACTGCTTCTACATAAGTGAGGGAAGAATAATATCATTTTGCCTGAGCTTTTAATAAATCAACAAATTTCTCAATGATTTCAATAAATCAGTGAGGTTCTCAAAGACTTCTTTGCCTTAATCTTCTCCACAGAGTGCTCTACCCATGCCACTCAAGTCTTGGAAGGCAAATGAAGGGACTGTGAGAACAAAAACCTTAGCCTCGCTGTAGGAAAGGATCAGGTTCAAGATCATCTTAGGAACCTGAATGTGCACAAGTCCATGGGACCTGATAAAATCCATCCATGGGTCCTGAAGGAGCTGGTGAATGAAATTGCTAAGCCACTGTCAGGAACTTCACAGCAAGGTAAAGTTCCTGATGTCTGGAAAAAGGGAAGTATAACCCCTATTTTCAAGAATGGGAAAATGGAAGACCTGGGACACTACAGACCAGTCAGTTTCACGTCTCTGCCTTGCAGGATCATGGAGCAGATTCTTCTGGAAACCACGCTAAGGCAGATGAAAACCAAAGAAGCGGTTGGTGACAGCCAGCATGGCTTCACTATGGTCAAATCCTGCCTGACCAATTTGGTGGCCTTCTGTAATGAGGCTACATAACTGGTGAACAGGTGCGAAGGAGATGACACCTAGACTTGTGCAAAGCATTAGACATTGTCCTGCAATGCATCTTTGTCTCTAAACCGAAGAGACCTAAATTTGATTGATGTACCATTCAGTGGATTAAAGAACTGGCTGGATGGCCTCACGCAAAGAGTTGTGGTCAACGGCTCAATGCCCAACTGGAGATGAGTAACAAGCAGTGCCTCTCAGGGGTCAGTGTTGGGGCTGATCCTGTTCAACATCTTTGTCAGTGACATGGACAACGGGATTGAGTGTGCCCTCAGCAAGTTTGCAATGTGTTGTGGTTTAAGCTGTAAATCTCACTTCTCCCTCTCTTCCTCCCCCACTCCGATGGAGGGGGGGGGAATGGGGAGAAGAATCGAAAGAATGTAACTCCCACGAGTTGAGATAAGAACAGTCCAGTAACTGAGGTATAAT
>JARCZZ010038065.1:0-18789 GCA_030323915.1 Brotogeris chrysoptera
CTGCAGGCACTCTACAAGGACCTGGAGATACAGCAGGGGCAACAGCTCCATCCACCTCCTTCATTCCTACTCAGAAAGCCACTTGTTTCTACATGAGATTGTGTAACTGCACATGTATCTGAATATCTCGGATCCCATTTTATAGATTTTTTTTTAATGTGCATGTGTTGAGGAAAAAGTTGTGTATAAACAAAAAAAAAATAGGGGATAGTGTGTGTAAGTAGCATTCCTACCTATTTCAAGTATCCTGGACACCGAAAGAAAGCTGTGTAAGCCACTCTTCTCCTTTACAGATGTTTTTGTTTGGTTGGTTTTGTTATTTTCCACTCAGGTCTCAGTTCAGACATACTGTCCACAATAGTCTTTGAGATGTGCCACAGCATAGTTCAACCTTAGGCCTCCTTAGTCTGATACAGTAGAGTAGTGAAAATTGGCAAGGCCACATGTTCAAACACTTTCACTTTGGCCATAAGTGGAGCAAATGTAGTGAAGAGGTCAAGGGCCAGGATAAGAGAAATGGAAGAAAAGCCACAGCTTTCAGTAAAGAAAGTACCAGAGCTCTGAGACAGCATGGAGGCAAAATAATGAAGTCAAAGACCTCACATGCTTCTGCTGCAGCTGTAAAATGCTTAAGCCTGAAAGTTGGATTCAGATCTGTTGCAATAATACTATGCATTTCAGATTGATTGAATTATAACTCACAGGTGCTTCTTGCTCCATGTATTTCATCCTTCTTCCCTCCGCAACAGGCTTTAACATCCAGTACCCAAGATGGATGAAAAAGATTGCTTCCTTACACCCTCCTGAGCATTGCTAGGCCTCTCTCGTATTTATGAACATGTATTTTAACACGTAACGTTCTACGGAGGAAATTCAACTGCCATCAGAGCAGGCTGTTTTGATGGACTGAGTAAACATGATATTTTGGTGACAGGTAATTTTCATACTCTACTGATTAATTCCAGAGCACAGGAACAATGGGCTTTTCAGCTGCTGAATAATACATGTATGGCATTGCAACTGGTAAGCAGCAGGGTTCCTGGTTAGCGATAGAAATTCACACACCCATGCTATTTTAATAAGCTATCACTGTTAAAGAAGTCTATTTACGTTATTCATCTCCAACATTTGCACAAACATGTCAACTGGGGAAGTGTGTGGGGGGAGGTAGGAGGGAAAAATGAGGTCATATTCATATACACTTTCTTAGCTGTTTAATTTATATAAGCCTTAAAATTAAGCAAAAATCTTGCCTCCAGGGGAAAGAAAGCACCATGACCACCACCTGAAACCTGGATAATATGAACACGATGGAAACAGACCATAACAGAAAAGCCAGGACAAGGATATGCATAGAAAGCTGGGCACAGGCTGCTTCAGAGCTTTGTGAAACAGAGCCATTCTGGGTGTTGGCCACCAGGCTTCTCCACAGTGCCTCTTTGGAGCCATCTGAGCCATATCCTTGTCACTGTCTCCCCACAAACCAGCCAAGATCTCCCAGCAGAACCAGACCTAACTGCTCTCTGCTGGTCTTCCCGGCCACTCTGCTGTAATGTGTTGGGGTTTGGGACAGAGGCCACCAGTCTGGAATCCAGCAGGGCTGCTCCGCTCGGGTAATGAATGTGTAGACAGCAAAAGCAAGGAATCAGCTTTTAGTTATGGGATCAAGTGTCAGACTGACTCTTAAATTTAGTTGTGTAATGAGCTAGATGCTGAGTATCTTCTGTAACAGATGGAGGTCCAGTCAATACTGATCATCTGTAGAAGTCTGTTTTTCTTGATTCTACACAACATTGGTCAGGGGATAAATAATTTTGCACAAAAGAGGCAGCTGGTACCCTTGGAGGTTCTGAGGTGTCCTGGTTGGCTCCCAACTGTTGCTCCTGAGGGGTGCAGGTTTCCTATAGATGTTGGGTAATGTTTGCCAGCCCCAGGGAGATATCTTGGATATCAGAGAGCATTTAAAATAGCATTAGATACTTATGTTTAGATAACTGTATGGCGTCCTTGACCTCCATTGACTATAATGGGAATTTGGACAGCTGGACGTCTAAATTTATGTGCCTTAATCTTTGAACTGAATCCCACCCCAAAATGTTGAAGTCTTCTCATTTTCACTAGAGCAGGTCATTAGAGTACAGATTTCCGAGAAGGCAGCTCCTATTCTGACATGTGTTAAGCTGTCAAACTTGCAAGTGTGATCAAAAAGCTAAGTCTCCTAAAGAAGATGGGGGTTGAGTAGGTGAAGTCTGCTCCACCATCCCCTCATGCCCCAACAACTCCATTAAAAAAACAGGGATAAAATGGAGTATGAAGACAGACCTACATACTTGGAAGGCCCAGACCCAGGAGTTTGGTGTGTGTGCAATGGATCTACATGTGCATGGCATAGGAGACACAGCCACATGTGGTCTCACATGGCATTGAAATCCAGCAGGTCACCCTCCAGGCAATAGCACTAATCAAAATACGCCAATTATTTCTTTTCCCTATACCATAACATGCCTTACTCATGTCCCTGTGGAATAAAGTGGTTTTAACTGCAAGGAGCAAACTGGTCTGCCCCAAGCAGTTAACCTCATTCTTGCATCCCACTTTATTTTATTGTCTGGGATTTGGATGCTGGTGCAGCTTCATCCCCTTCAACTTCACATCTAAGTTTGCATGGAAAGTATTGCTATCACAACATTCATTCTTTAAAATCATACTTCTAAATGTTGTTTCTTCTTAGCTGCCTGGAAGGATTTCCTCTCCCTTTTGGGTGCATGTGTTTCTCAAAGACTGAGGGAAGAGACTTTCTTCCTTTTGGGGAGTGTGGCTGTTATGCAAAAGAGCACAGGAATGGTATTAAGCATGCTTTTCAGGACATTACTATTTCACTACTAACAGCACAATGATTTATATCATTCTACTGGAAGCTTTGAGTTTTTATTTATTTTATTTCATTGCTTTTGGCTTTGCAAATAGTAAAGAGCAGGGAGAAAAAAATCCCCAAATCTTTGCTATGGGACGCTCAAGCATATCAATTTATATGGGGGAGTTGAGGAGTGCCCAGCTAAGGGAGGAAGGAGTTGGAGCCCAGGGGCGGCCCTAGCGTCACATTTTGCAATGTGTTATTTCAGTCTCTCTGGAGGCCAGTAATTGCACACGTCAGAAAAACCTTAAGGTAACCAATGCAGAGGGTAATGGCTGCATAAGGAGACCAACTGACAGAACACATTGAACTAATTTTCTTCCAAACTCCCCAAATTTTTCTGTAAAAGCCTTTCGCTTCAGTCTGAGCAGAAGCATGAGAAACTTGCCTGAGGTTTTCGGAGAAATAGTGGTCAATTACAGAACCTTTTCTCTCTTTTGTGGCTCTCTCATCTACCTCAGCCCAATAGTAATTGAAGTTCCTCTTGCACCCAATGTGCTAGTCACTAATGGGAAAATGCAAATAGACATCCTCACTCTGCAGGGATCATATTCTGAAGAGATAAGAGCAGGGAGTATCATCCTCCTGTTAGGGCAGCGATGGTAAGCAATGGACATTTTTAAAAAGCTATTTTCCAAAACTTGCAGCCAGCTTCGTAGCTCCTGCAGGAAACAGGGCATTTACTCTTCTCAAACAAGGTTTTAAAGAAACTGTTTTTGTCAGCACTGATCTTGGTTGTTTTCTGTGAGACACCACCAAAGTAAGGCTTGTTTTTCAGTAATTTCTACCCTAATACTCAAACCTAACTTAACCTGCCTCACTTTTCTGAATGTCTTATGAGCTCCCACACAGTCTATAATGGGATTTTCCCCATAGCTCATCACAGAATGCTCCTCTGCAGTGATTTGGAGGAGCAAAGGAAGCGGGAGTTGAAGAAGAGCGGAAAAGGAAGCTATTTTCAGCACAAAGCCTCTAGGCAGATGTAGCTTGTGGAACTAACACATTCAGCCCAAGTTATTGGAGCAAATCAATAGTAATTATTTTAAGGCTGAGGCCTTATACTTGGGCTTCTCAGAGTACTCATGATGATCTTTTATTGCTTCTCTTTGTAAATTTGCAGTGTGAGCCATTATTGCAGCATGCAGAACAAGGATGCTGTAAGGCAAGGGAAAGTCCCACTTAGTCTCAACACGTTCTCATGCGCTGTTGTACAATCCCTCTGTCTGCAGCAGGGCATGAAAACACTGGTGGAGGATGGATTTCATGCTCTGAGTGAGTCCTTTGTGAAATTGGAGGAACCAAAGAGCTCCCCTTCTTCCAGGACAGTACCATGGTTAGGCTTTTTGCTTTAGGAGACAAGGAGAGGATCTCATGGATCTTCAAGCAGCTTCAGCTAAAAACGAGGAGCTAAAGGAGCTTGATATCCATAAACTGCATGCTCTTAAATCAATGCAGCTGAGAGCACCCTTCACCTCCTTCACACTCCTCCGGCAAGTAACATGCTTCAACCTCCTCACAAAGGAGATGTTCACCTGCTTAATTTATTTACAGAAAGCAGCTTATGTAGTCATCAACCACAACTCAATAGGCTGGGATCCTATCCAGGGTCCATACTCTCCCTCCAACCAACATAGCTGTTTACTGTGCCTCCACTGATATTTAAGATGAATTTCAAGCTCATATCTGGCAATCAGCTACCTTAAAGCTCAACCCAGTGGCTGCCCAGATCAAACCTGAGAGCGGTCCTGTGATGAAGGCTGATGTTTCACATCTCAGTACTGCCCGTCACAGCCTCTCTGGGGTTACCTATGCACAGCAGAATCATACCACAAAAGTGATTTGCAGCACCCATCTCACCATATTTTTTAATATCTCCAGGAGACATATTCCTTCTGCTGTCTGTTGATCACTAAGCAAGAGAAGCTCAGAAACCCAAATGCTCTGCAGATCCATTCCTGCAAGGGTCCTGGTTTATATGAAAAGAAAGAATGCAGCTGCATCACAGCACCATGCTCAGGAAATCATGAATATAGCATAGCTGGCTTTGATGCATGACATAGGTCTGGGAAGGGCAAGGGTAGCCAGAAGGCCAACCATAAAAATCAGTGCAGCAATATTCACTACCATTTAGTTTCTCCATTTTACAGGAGGGGTTAAAATGTTTTTCTCTTATAAAGGCTTTTCCCAGCATTGATTTTATTCTTCTTGATTCAGTGGCTGAACCAAGAAACATAAAAATTATTTCATTTTACCCAAGATGAAATATCTGTTTCATTCTGTTTTTTTCTTTTTATACTTTTTTTAAAAAGGACAAATCATCAGTTACATTTCCAAGCAAAACACTGATCTGAGGTGTAAAATTTTGGTTTTGCAAACAACAAGGTGCAAGACTGCAATATTCTAAAACAAACATTTTTCTTTCATTCTTTAGGAGTGAAAAACCTTGAAAATGCGGCATGATTTTACCAAGTTTCAGGTTAGCTGAAAATGACTTGTTTATGGCAAGTGAACTACTGCCTGAGAACTTGCTTCATGTAGCTCCATTCTCCACTAACCTCTTTTTTGTCTTTTTTGGAGTTGAAATTCTTCAGGGAAGAGATTGACTTTCCTTTTGCACAGGGGAGAGCACTTTGAAGATAAAAATTTTTAGAGCAGTGCTAAGTATTGTGTAGCCTCAGAAGAATGTGTTATCAGCTTACAAAGCCACTTTGAAAAGTAGCATACACTCAAAGGCACTGACATCTGTCTGTAAAAAGGAGAAAAAAAAAAGAAGTGTAGGTGGGATTTACTGTCTGCTATATAACTATCTCCTGGACCTTGACTGTATGGAACATACTGCAAGGAAGAGTTTTTCACAGTAACAACTGCTCTCGATGAAACTTGTTTTCAAAGATTCTGTAGCAGCACAGGGATGCCAAAGCCTTCTGCATTCAGAACCAAAAAAACCCTCCCTAGGTGACAGCAAATGAGCCCAGCCTGCACAAAGACATGATACAGCAGATCAATTTTATTAACCAACAGCTAATTTTCAGATGAGCCCACCTCTTCTTAGAAGTTATATTCTAAGAGGCTTTTTTTGTTTGGTTTTGTTTTGTTTTGTTTTCCCAGTGAGTATCACTGCAGCAAACTGAGTCATCAGCACAAACAGAGCTTCAGAGCTGGCTATAGAGAATGTGAGACCCAACTGTTCTGTATCATCTTTGTAAGGGAAAATAACTTGTGGCTTCTCCCTTCCTGGTTAGACTGTCTTTCTAAAAGGCTATAGGGAACTCCAGGAATGGCTGGTGTTTCTTCAGGCATTGTTAACATTTTGCTAGTGTGAGACAGCCACTATGGAAGAACCAGAAATATCTACCCATCTTTTGGAGGAGTTGCCCTACCTTCACCCACTCTACCATTGTTGACCGAGTCTATGTCACAGCCAATTTCACAGACTGACATACCCAGGTTGCTTCACTTTTAGTCCAGCCAGCTCTGGTTTACAAATTATAGAAAATAATCTTGCCTGTACATTCAAAGCAGGAAAAGAAACCCTCAAAATATAAAAAAAAAACCCAACTTTGAGAAGGGTGAGATAAGTAAGCAGTGCTGACGGGCTGTGTCCATGGGCATACACACCAGTGCTGCTGTTCAGCCTGCACTCCTTGTAACACAGGCACCAAGTCTCCTCTTTGAAGAGACCGAGTCAGCTGGGGCACAGAGAGGCTGAGCAGCTGGGGACTTTTCTGGAGTGCTAAATAACTTTTTAAGATCCTACAGACGCTTAAGTGCTTATAGGACTTAAGAGTGGATGGTGGGTTATGCCAAGAGATCAGGGACCTGGCTGTACATGGATCCAGTCAATGATTTCAGAGCTTGCCATGGAGCCATATGGTGCAAGAGGGGCTGTCTGAGGTACCTAGCTCTGCTCCCAAGTCCAGATGCAGCCCTCTGAGCTGATGACTTTCACCATCAAGTAGCACAGTCTCGCTAGGCCAAAACAAATGATGAGTCTGCAGGACAGTGCTCAAGGCCAGGTTGGACAGGGCCTTGAGCAACCTGGTCTAGTGGGATCATCCACCCCCCATGGCAGAGGATTGGGAATAGGTGATCTTAAGGTCCTTTCCAGCCCAAAACATTCTACAATTCTGTGACTAGAACGCCCTCAGATCTGATGCCTGGGTGCAAACATTCCCTCCTTTAACCTAACATCTAAAACTGATTCTGCAAATTCATCTTCCTAGACTGCTTGGGAGCCTGTGGCAGTCTGTCCTTGAAGATCAGCCATGGGATTAGGAGCCACGGGACAGCAAAATGAAAAATTTCCAGGGATTCCCTTGCTTCCCTACTCCTCTGAATCATTATCCTGCTTCTCATGTGGATGCGTGAAGTCCAGCTTCTCCTCGTATTCTTGGGCCATTTATATACATCTGCTGAAGGGCTATTTGCACTAATTAAACTGGAGGTCCCTTGCACAGCTGCTGCAGAATGGCATCTAGTTGTAATTATTCTTCCCCTGCCCCTGAGGGAACCTGGCCTCCTAGCTGAGGTATGCGAATATCCCCCACATACATGTTTTCACTCCTCCTAGTTCCTATTCATGGATCACACATACCCATAAAAACCTTTTCTCTTTGTTACAGCACTAGTTAGAGAGGGCCTCAGTATGCTGGACTCACCCGAAAGATGGCCTCCTTTAACAGATCTCTAAAATTAGCTATGGACAGGCTTTAAATCTGTGCTGAGGCTTTATTGCAGGTAAGAACATGGAGAACATCACCTTAAAAGCAGTAGTAGGCAACGAGGCAAGCTCTGAGCTTTCTGAGTGTCTTGATTACATTGGGGCAGTGTGCACCAGCCACTGCTCCTCTGCTGTGGTGTGCCGATCATGGTACCGCTGTGGCTGTGGAGGTCTTCAGGTATGGAGGAGGAGGGTTTCCAAGGAAGGAACTTGAGTCAGAGCCTCCTCTGCTACAGCACCGTGCGGACTGTGGCTCATAGTGACCCTGGCTGATTCTCCACCACCAAGAAGCGCATAAAGAACAGTAAAAATTCGTCCACATACAGGAACATAAGGAAATTAACTGTGAAATAAGGGCAAACACCTCGAGCTGTAAGCTCTCAGCTAGATTATAAACAGCAGCCAAACAGTTATTACTGTTATTATTATTATCATTTTAGTTTCAAGGCTTCCATTATAAACAAACCCATGTCCTGGGGCAAGAGAAGAGCTAAATCAGAGCGTGTGAAAGAGCTCACCCAGATGATTTGTTTTCTGAGGACAACCTCATTAGTAAATTTTGGGTTCAGAAGAGAAGACTGAGCATTTCTCCACCTGGTATATCCTACCCTCTAGGACCTGGTATTTGTTTTCTGTACCTGCAGCAGTAAATTTGCCTAATCCCAGCTCACCTTTACCTCGTGACTTGCCACAGAGAAACGAAACCTTTGCAGTCTCTCAGAGTCATTCCCTTCTCACCTTTGCTCGGCAGGAGCTTTTAGAGCCATCACAGTGTCCATTTAATTACATTAGGTTTTCAGAGTATCACTGCCCAAAGATGACAGTTGAACTGCCAGCAGCTCTTTTAGTCACCTTCTGAACTTAATGCTTTTTTTTCTTCTTCTCAATAATACACAATTTTCATGGGGTGTTTCCCAACTGAAGACCCCAAGGCAGCTTACAGAAGGCTCAGTAGCAGTACATCATTTCACCAATGGAAAACTGCTGCACAGAGAAGGTGGAAACCCCAACCCACATCAGCTAATGTAGGCAGCTGTGGGCCATACTATTGCCTGTTGTTTTGAGCCACCCATACTGCTACCCCCACAAGGTGAACATATGTTCAATGTTACTATAGGATGTCCCCATGCCCCAGAAGACATTTTCAGAATGTCTTAAATGTTCTTTGGGGTATATAGGCACAGATTAGGTTTTTTTCTGTTTGTTCAGATCCTAGTGCTGCACCACACTGACTCCATGTGGTGCTGGCAGATGGAAAACTATCCAAGAGAAGGAAGGATCACTGTAATGGACAGTGTTCAGAGGGAAAAGACCAGTGAGCAGCAATGCTCACATCAGACCGATTTCCTTTACCCAGAGCACATGTTCATGGCACTTTGTGAACATTTCCAACTACATGTATTCATATACTGTTAAATGGGGGGAGAAAAAAATCGCAATTTTTTTAGTTCCTATTGGGAGGTAAGCTGGGAGTTGTGACACTGAAAAGTGGTTTGAAGGGCTATTTCTAGCTTGTTTATGCAAACATAGCCTGTGTGGTTTCATCCCAAATAACTTTTGAACCCAGTGGTCACTTCCCACCAAGTACAAAAGAGATGAAGCGTTCCCAAAGCTTAACAGTTCTTCCAAGTTTCATAAAAACAGGCAGCCAGGTAGATGAGAGCCCCATGCAGAAGGAAACGTCAAGACCCCCAGTCAGTATTAGACACGAGAGTAGCTAAATAGAGACATGCGCACATACAAACACATACAGCTTTCAATGTCCCAGCTGATGGAAAATCCTGACTTTGTCCCTGTGCCAGGGATTCCAAACATCAGACATGAACCCTGGTAATGAGGCTGCTTTGATCCTGCCGCAAGCTGAATCGCTGATCTCTTGTGGAATTTGCCCTCCTAAGGCTGGAACAAAGAAGTTAGATGAATGAAAGGAGGCCGAACGGCAGCAGGCACCTCCCATCATCCTGCCCATGTCCTCCCCTCGGTGGCTCACCTTGTCATTTGCTTGCCATGCCCATGCTGCAAACACTGCTTGACTTAACCCTGTGACTCCTCTGCATGGACTAAAGCAGATAGCATGGTGGGAAGCCCTGAAAGGACTGAGCCTTCCCGCAGAGACGCCTCAAGACAAGCTAACAGCATCCCTTGGAGATGCTAATGAAACATATCCTTCTAAAGGGGGGTAATCCCAAGGGCTGCAGTGTTGCTAGGGCCCAGAAGTTCATTGCTTGGTTCAAAAGAAAAATCAGCTTTTCTCCCACAAGCTGAGGAGAAAGTATGTTACACCAAGAAGAGCTCTTAATGGGTCAAAGTTCCCCTGTGCTTGCCTCTGAGAGTCCTGTGCCCCAAAGCATCAGGGGGTAGAAATGAGCCAGCATGGACCCAGAAACAGAAACACTTCTAAACCTGCCACAAATTTACTTAGATGAGAGAGGGAGTGCTAAGTCCTTCTTTTCACCTTATTTTCTCCTCTGCATGCTCCCATGGACCTATCCCATTTCACACTGGAATTGTGTCCATACCCAGCCTGAGTTGGAGGGATGCTAAAGGGGGCAAAGTCTTGGAGTGCTTTTCTGTAGCCCCTTCCCATATCCACATTGGAAGCTCAAAATATGGCCATACTTTGCCTGTAAAACACCAGGGACATGCAAAGCGCTGAGCATATTACTGAACAGACCTGCTCTTAACACGGTGCTTTATAGAAGCCCCGAGAGGCCAGCTTGGTAATGGCCCACTGTGCTTGGTGCTATGGAAGTCCACAGTCAGTGACAGCTTCTGCTGTGAAGAGCTGCAGCAGCGGTTGACATGACATCGTCCCCTCCTCTCCGCAGGCAACCATCTGTCCAGCTGGTGGGCACCACTGCTCCCAGATTACGATTCTTAATTTAGAGAGGCTCTTCTGACATTTTGACTACTACGGCCTGATGCTCACACGCTGTGCTCAGAGAGGGTGAAATTCAGCTCCCCCAATTGCACCCAGTTTCTCTCTCACACTTTCTTTTCTCCCCTTCCTGATTCATTTAAAATCAACTACGGAAAATGTCACTGGTTTCAGGAAAAGCATGGGCCTGACCAAGGCAAAAGTCAACCCTTCCATTTAAGACAGTTGAAGGGGAGAAAATTCAGTGAAGCGGCTCAGCTAATGCATAGTTTGTAATTACAGGAGCAGGCTGGGAAAACAGGACCTACCTAGGGAATACTCTTATTAAATAAAGCAGAATTCTGTCACCTTCTTAATTATGAAATATTGATGAAACTGTAACCAGCCCCTCTGAGGTTTTAGCCTTTGCCCTCTCTTTGCCGGTGTGTGTGTCCACATAAAGACAAAGGGGAAAAAACCCACCTGTAAAGCCTATCCATGGAGCTGCAGAACACTATCCATGCTGCTCTGTACCAGCAGATTTTGCTGAGCTTGCATGTGTATATGGATTGGAGAAATAAAAATTCTTCACTCTGAACAACCAGAAACTTCTTTTAGACTGAATGAGTAACGGAGAGGTGATTCAATAGAGGTAAGCGAGAAAGGATATATTAAAGGGAGGACTGTTCTATGAATCAGCAGAGGAACTGCCAGGTGTTGATGCTCTTCCTAAACTTGCACCTTTCTACATGTTCTGGAGGCAGTAGAAGGCTATTGAACTCAAGGTATCCTGGACTGTCAGATCTTCCCCTGGCTTTATGAAGCTATGCTTGTAGCACTGGTGGTTTTTCCTGGGATAAACAACAGCTGACAACAGAAAGAACAAGCACCATGATCTGTGCTCTCCTTTGGGAAGTTTAGGGGTCCAAGAGAAAGCAGCTTCCAAGACACTGCAGGCTGTGAACTCAAGCTGGATGTACTCAATATTCATCAATATCCACATCTGTGGACAGCTGGAGTTAGGATGAGACCCCACAGGTCCTTCGTCTCAGGTGGTACCTAAGATGGTACACCATGAAGCTTCACACCATCTTCAAGGTGCCAAAAACATGCTAGTCACTCAGCAGAGGAGCAAGTTAGCTTCAGGCAGCTACTGTCAGCAGAGTAGGCAGTACCATACCCCTTGCACAGTAGCTCATGTCTTGGCACTGCTGGATTCAGTCATCAATTTTTTTGGGGGCCTCAGCAACAGGAGCCCAGAAAAACCCTTGGGAGGGGAAGAGCCAGGGACTATGAATAATGTGGGTGAAAACAAGAAGTTTAGTGAAGAAAAATCACAGGCAAATTTTCATCCCTTCACACTTCCCTATGCAGTAGGAAGGGAGAGAAACTCTTCTCAAACTGAAAAAAACATACTCTGCTCCAGTTTGGTGAATCAGCTCCATGGTCATACCTGAGTCAAATAAAAATGGCATATTTCCAGGAGAGAGACATTGGGACCCCAAGAAAAAACTGGGAGGCCAGGGCTTCACCAATAACTAATCCCTGAAAGCAGACACTTCTCTGAGCTTGTATTTTTAGCCCTTCTGCAAGGGGTGGATAAATGGGGCTGGGGAAAGAAAAATAGATGGAAAAGAACTGACCACAGGGATTGGCCAGGAACAGTAGTCACTACGTGGGGCAACTTATCAGGATTTTCCTGACAAGAAAACATCATAGTTGGAAGGAACTGGAAAAAGGGACTGGGGCCAGGCTGGCTGGAAAGCAGAGGAAGGAAGGATCAAAGCATTAGAGGAGGAAGGAGGACAAAGAGAGGGATGCTGCAATAGCTTAGAGAGGGTGAGATGCATCAAGCAGCAGGGGAGCCTCCTCTCTTCCCACTGCGGTAATGGGGCCTTTGTTCTGCTCCTTTCATGTTCATGCACATCCTGGTCCATAAGGGCAGCCGACGGGAGCTGAATCAATCACTCATTGGTCCCATCGGAGGGCAGGCCATGATTGATTTGCTCTCCCTGATGGTTGGCTCTGAAAGGACACGCTCTCATTACAGTTAGTTTCTGCATCCCTGTTCTTTACTCCAGGTCTAACTGCTGCAAAACCTCCTTGCCTCCAGCATGGGCTGATTTGGTACCATAGCTTCCTTTCAACTGCTTGAGAAAGCTGTGAAAAAAAATAAATAAATCCACATTTAAAACAAATAAACAAAAAAACAAGCAACAAAACACATACCCCAACTTTAAAACTTGTGCTGAAATATAAAGCCGAGGCCGTGGCCACATATGTGCTCCAAATTCCAGTCATGCTTGTCACAGTCCCACAGCCTCTCTCTAATTGTCAGGCGCAGCCCTTTGTGTTCCTAATCACCCCTGAAAAGGTCTCACTTCCTGCGATATGGTGGGCACCCTGGGGTGGTGCATTTAGAGTTGGATGGGTAAGGCAGCCCTGCCCCTACTTTTACATGCTGCAGACTGTTGTCTGCTCCAGGGGAGCTTGGAGGATGGTGGAGAAGACAGAGACAGGCTCTGATCTCCAGGGTGAGATGGAGATACTCTGCTCAAGGATGAAAGCTGGGAGGTGGAGGAAGATGCTTGTTGAGAGAGAGGACAGTGGCACCTAGCAGCAGCCTTGGTCTTCAGTTAGCTCAGTGACATCAGGGGGTGAAGGCAGTCATACAATCACAGAATGGTTTGGGTTGGAAGAGTCCTTAAAGCTCATTCTCTTCCAACCCCCTGCCACAGGCAGGGACACCTTCCACTAGACCAGGTTGCTTCAAGCCCAGTCCAGCCTGGACTCGAACACTGTCAGGGATGGGGCAGCCACAGCTTCTCTGGACAATCTGTCCCAGGGCTTCACCAGCCTCACAATAAAGAATTTCTTCCTTATATCTAATAGGTATCCACCCCCTTTCAGTTCTTCTGGCTGACATTATATCATACTTTCTGAAATGGACAGCACTGCAAGATAAGTCAAGTACACATCTATGGTGAAGGACCATCCACTTCAAGAAGTTTTCCCTCCTTCAGTGTACCTTAAGCATCCCACCAATTCCAACCATGGGTGGAAGCAGTATTATTAACTACAAAAGTCATTATGTTAGCAATAAACAGACAGCTCATCTGCAGGCTTTAATTATTCACCATTTAAAATCCTTCCCACCTACATGTTCATATACCCTTCAGCTATTCTTACGTTGAAGCAAATCATCCACAGCTATGCTATGTTCTCCTTTAAATGTTGATTACAGAGTCATAGAATTATTTAGGTTGGAAAAGACCGTTAAGATCATTGAGCAATGAGTGATGCTGCCCTCCAATCCATTGCCTTGGCCGCTGAAACACACCTGGTGTGATGCAACTCAGCTGAGTACAATGGGCTGAACACTGTGGAGAATGTGGCAATTCACAGCATACAAACTTGCTTCAAAAGTTACCTAGGACCTGAAACCTTCTGCATGGTTTGGTAGGGGAGGGCAGACGTCTGAGAGAGAGGACGTCTTCAGGAGCAGCTAGTGTGACAAAGGTGCATGATCAGGAAAAAACTAAGTGCCTGCATACATAGGAACAGCAAAATAAGGTAACTGTAGTGAGTTTAAAGCATGTTAGAGCCACCGGAAACTTAGACCCAGATTCTTCTAGTGATGTTCCGGTCAGCATGTCCAACTATCTTGCTCTCTTTTTTGTCTGAGGAGTGGGTATCATACCAGGTCTGTGCCAGTGTGATCTAAGTTTGCTGTCCAGGGTAGAGCACTCCCTGGTTTCAGTGCACAACGGGTTAAATAAGGGTTAGCACAGCCCAGGCTTCCACAGGCAGTTAGCAGCTTAGCTGCTAATTTGGGAATGTCTGAACTTCACCTCCAAATTTTGATATTTTGCTATGCCTTTTCAATAGCTGCATTTTCCTTCTGGAAACTACCACATATCTGTATCACTACATCTTTACAACAAAGCCCAAAGGGTTTTATACTCTCCAGTGAGTGTTCATAACTATTTCCAGCTCTCTTTACTAGGAATAGCTGCTTCTGCTGGCTGCATGCACTGCTCATGTAGGCAATATAATTTCCAGATTCTTTCCACCTTCCACTTCTTTTTACAAGAGATGTGCTCCAACATGAGAACAGATTAAGCTGAAACAGAGGAAACATTGGAGCCAGGTTGGCTCAATAGTTTTATACCAGAAATTTCTTTCAAAATCAGCACAGACCTCTGCACAGACAGCAGAATAGCTCTTGGGTTTGTTTAACTTCAGCCTTGCTTTTAATAGCAGCATCCAGTACATGCCATAATTCTCAAGAAGTTAATTCCTGCTTTCACCAAAAAGGTATAATAACAATCAGGATATGATTCAATTTCATCTCCTACTCTATGACAAGGTGCCACAAGATTCTCCCCAAGGGATGGGTATCCCTAAGACAAGAGTGACTTGGAGACAGAGCAGGACACAAGCTACAACATACCTACAATGCACTATTCTAAACACAACTCTGAAATCACTGCTTCCAGGTGTAGATTTTCAGTTGCCATAACCAGTCCTTTCTATCTTCTTTGTCTCCCTACTTAGTCCTGCCTACAGTAGAGCTCCCCAGGTTTACACCAGTTCAGAATTGGGCTTTTCCATACTAGCTCTGCTGGGATTTATGCTAGCCCAGTTACCAAAAATAACAGCAGGGACTAGGTCCTGTTGCACTAAGCTCCACACAAACATGAAATAAGAGACAATATCTGCCTGAAGGAACTCACAGGCTGTATAAACGAAATGGCGAATGACACAGCAGTGAAAGGAAGATGTCTGATTGAACATGGCATAGTGTTGCAGGCTGGGTGTCTAAGTGCCACACACTGATTATGCTGTTATAGCAGCACTTAGACTTGTATTTCCACCCTAATGTACTAAATCCTTCTGAGGTTAAGCTCACCCAGAATACAACAACAAAAAGCACCGGTTTTGAACCCTCCATTCCAAAGGGAAGCCAATGACAGCATGATGACATTGCTCTAAATTCACCTCTGGGCAAACTAGGTTTAGTCACTGCTGTGAAATGGTTGCCTTCTTTCCTGCCTTTCCTGCCTGCTCCCCATTTGACATTTTTCACTGTGACAGTCATCAGCCTGTGTAGAATATAATCAAAAGGCTGCTTCTGGCTTCAAGCCATTCCAGAAACAAATTTTCACAGCACCCTACATTAAAATGCAACCCCTGTCCTGTACCTTCCTACCATGTAACTTTCTCCTCCTTTCCCCCATTCCATGCCTTTGGGTTTAGGGGGTAGGGTTTGTTTGCAATTTTTTTTGTTCTTTTTGTACTATCACATTATCCCATGTTGCAATTGTAAAACCACATTATAAAAGCAGCCAATATTGAACTAATTTTATCACAGGGCTAGTAATAAAGTTTAACACCAACTACTATATTGTTGTACACCAGAAATATTGCAACAGAACAGTAATATCCTGTTAAATTCATTTTCCATCCAACACCACAAGATCTGTTGAAAGATGTTAAGGGTGGAGGGTTTGTAGATTTTAATTTTTTTCTTTTTTTTTGCTTTATTTTTGTAAAGCACCATAAATGTTTAAATTTCATAAAAAATTTGGCAGTAATAGTTCTGGTGACACATCTAATGCTTTCATTGTCTGAAAAATAATGTATGGCCAGTAGCTACGCTGCAAAGTAATATACATCATTAGAACTAGCTCATAGAAAGGAAGAGGCAGTTTTAACATGGCCCCCATTACTGCGGTATCTTGTCCCCTCATAATGCTTTATATATTTATTCTTAGACACCCCAGGGAATTAGATACAATTATCCTTTTCTTTTTCTTGGCCAGAGAAATGGGTAAAATGTTAAGCAGCTAGCCCCAGGTGACACAAAAAGTTTTATGATACTTCATGGATCTGCATCAGCATCCCCAGTGCAGCAGCTGGGCTGTCTGCTCCTCCCATGGGATGAGGACCTGGATGGATAAATGCTTTTTCTTGCAATCATTCCTGTCTGAGAAAGCTGGCCAGTTTCTACTGCCTCCAAGAAAGGTCTCATCTACCTATAGGAACACACAGGATAAATTAAATACATTCTTTTTAAACCAATTAGCTTAAACTGGTAGAAACCCTTGTGTAGATACTCTCAGTGGATTTAAATCTATTTTTTTAAATTCCATTTAACTTGAGGCTCTGCATTTGCCATCTGGGTCCCCAGCATCTTTTGCATCTTTTCAACGGCTTCTGTTTTTAAGCTAATTTTAATTAAGCTCACACACTCTGTGTGGTCAAATCCCAAAGGATCTGTGGGAAGGCAGGCAGAAACACTAGGAAGAAAAGTAGAAGTCAAGCCAAGGCAATCCCAGATATCACAGCCCAGCTATGGGCAGGGAGTCAAGTGTTTTAAGTTCAGTATATGTGGAAATGAGACATCAGCCCTGTCCTGATGAATTTTTGGTCTCCGTAGACTTTAATGGCTGCATTTGTCCGTAGACGAGAAAAGTGAGACAAAATTTTCCATAGCAGCTTGCTATGGAAAATCAACAACAAAGGAGGAGTCGCAACGTCTCCTGACAGTCAGTGCTGCTGGTTCTTTGCCTTCTTCCAGAACAGGGCTAAACGTGACCTGAGAACAATGCTTAAGGCTGAGTTTTTCCAGGTGATGCAGCATGGAAATCAAAATATGTAAGTATGTCTGACATGACATCAGCCCAAAAGGCACAGTGTTCCTGGAAATTATCCATGCATCTAAACAATCGAAAACCACTGGGAGATGGAAAACGGTATATTTCATTGACCAGTCTTTGGTCTAAATGTGTACGATACACATTAAACAAGACACCTCAAGAAATATTTTTAAACATGTACTGACCTTATAAATAACAAAAAGGATAAAATGCCACTTAACCCATAAACCTTTCCTCTTTTTAAAAGATCATTTAACAGGTTTTTTCATTTGTTAATGCATGTGCCAAGCAGACAGTAGGCTGGAGGGCACAAGGCTCCAGTCCTTTCTGGGCTATTTCCTACCTCTCTGTAACTAGTTCAAGGATGCTAAAGCTCCCAGAGGTTATCTTTCGTGCATTTTAAACCCTCTTCCCTCCTCCTAGCTAAAACTAAACTTTGTCAACCTTTTTAGACCCCAGAATTGAGATGGTTACGCAATAGCAACTGACTGTCTTTCCCTATTGCAGGTCGTGTCTCTAAGATTGCATCTCTGAGAGCAGAAACCAAAACTCACTGAAATCTGGTGGTCAGAAACTCAGTATGGCCATACCTTCATATAAGGCCATTCTTGTTAGCACAAACCAGCACTAATAGCTTTCAGAGAGGGTTTTTTCTGAGTTATCAATCATTGTCTTAAGACTGTATCCTCAAAATGTCTTTAAAAACATGTTCACCTGCAATATTGGGCCATTTACACTGTGCTTAGGTTTAACTTGAGCTTTGCATGTGTGCAAGGAATAGTCTTCAGGACAGCATTGTGTGCATGTGTGTACAAACTTTAGAGCCGTAATCAATGGCTAATATGCTCTGCTGTCCAAAATATCTACACTTCAAGCAGGAATTGTAGCCTTCACAGGAGCTTCTTCTTAAATCATAGATTTAGGCTGAAAGGTAAAAAAGAATAAACTTGACATCCACTGTAAGAAGTTTTGCATTGTTAACTTATTTCCTCAGGAACTAGGAAACTTGTCATGGAGAGATATAAAAGGTTAAAGGAAAGGTCTTAAGGACCTGTGAAAAGCTGGAAGAAAGAAGAATCTGAAAACAAAGTCACAGGCACTACAAGAAAACAGGATATCAAGGAGCTGTTCAGAGACCAGGTGGCAGTATATTAATTGGAAAGATTTGTCATGGCTGTTCTCCAAGAGCAGCTTCGGAACATAAGAGTTTGTGATATGGGCAAACAAATACAAGTCTCACGGAAGCTTCATTGCAAGAGGAGAGCAGGAAGGCAGCAGGATAGCTGGGCTGATAAAAATTTGCAGGAGGCTTCTGGGAAGAAGGTGGAGGACTAGGTGTCTTCAACAAAGTGAAAAGAGTCAGGATGTAATGGAAAGATTTCCTATTGAAGGGATTTCCCGCAATCTTGCGTCTTAGAATCATAGAATCATAGAACAGTTTGGGTTGGAAACAATCTTAAGATCATCTAGTTCCAACCCCCCCTGCCAGGGGAAGTGACACCTCACACTAAACCATGCCACCCAAGGCTATGTCCAACCTAGCCTTGAAAACCGCCAGCAATGGAGCATTCACAGCTTCCCTGGGCAACCCATTCCAGTGCCTCACCACCCTTACAGCAAAGAATTTCTTCCTCAT
>JARCZZ010038065.1:18889-33978 GCA_030323915.1 Brotogeris chrysoptera
TGGGGGTTATATTTCCCTTTTTCCAGTCATTGGGAACTTCACCTGACTGCCATGATTTTTCAAATATGATGGACAGCAGCTTCGCAACTTCATTCACCAGCTCCTTCAGGACCCACGGATGGATTTCATCATGTCCCATGGACTTGTATACATTCAGGTTCCTAAGATGATCTTGAACCAGATCCTCTCCTACAGTGGGCCCAGGGTCTTCATTCTCACTGCCCCTGCGTTTGCCTTCTGAGATCTTAAAGCACTTCGTAATGCAGAGACAAATTGACATGAAAGGTACTTTCCTGAACTGCGATAGGTTTATGCACATTCTACAAAAGTGGAAATAACATGATAAAGGGGACGAGGCTGGAAATAAGTAAGTCCACTTAAAGCACCATCATATTATTGTCTACTCGTAATAAGTAACATTCTCTTATTTCCTTTTTCTCTGTATTGACTTTTCTACCAGTATAATTCTTCACTTAACTTGTCTTAAACTACCCTTGATTTGCATCCATTTAAATGA
Source organism: Brotogeris chrysoptera (assembly GCA_030323915.1). Classification (NCBI taxonomy): domain Eukaryota; kingdom Metazoa; phylum Chordata; class Aves; order Psittaciformes; family Psittacidae; genus Brotogeris; species Brotogeris chrysoptera. Next base: position 19,407 of record JARCZZ010038065.1, read on the forward strand.
GTAAGACCTCTATGTTATTCCCTGCAGTGGAGCAGCAGTGATTTAGCCCTGGTGAGGATTTTGATCATATCCATAAAGGTAAAGTAAATCCCACTTAAGGATGGCTGTGTTATCCTATAGTGCAGCCCAAGGGAGGTTTAAAAGGGAATGAGAGAGTGTGAAGCCAAGGCACAGATTTTAAGGCTTGAAGAGACTGATAAGATTGGTTGATCTACTAAATAGCATAAACTTCCAGATATTCTCCAAATAAGTCTCTGAGGATTACACAAAACATCTGTAATGGAGCTGTAAAGTGAAGCCGAACATGTATCCTACTGCAACAGGTGACCTGCAGGACCACATTTCAATTCTCTTGTGTGGAAGCAATACAGGCATTTTCTTTATACCTCATTGAGGATCCATTTGCTTTTCCTATATCTCACATGACTGTGACCTGGGACCATGCCCTCAAGCAGGAAGCAGAGCAAATCACAGAGCACAAATTGCTTGAAAAACCTGTGCAGGTGGATAATGCAAAATGCAGCTGAAACCAGTTCTCTGAAAGAAGATACTGAGAACAACTTTTCCTGAAAACGAAATCATCACTTTTGTTTGTGTAGCATATTTCTTCCTCTGTCTTTCATGAACCCCAATACACAATGCAAGAAAATGACATAAAATTATTATTTGGATAGTTAAATCCATGTTGCTATCTTCTGAATGATTTATTTGTAAGTTTTCACACTGTGCTTCCACCAAAAAAAAATGCTTTAATGAATAAATAAACATTACTTATCTTTACTTACCAGAAGAAGGTTTCTAAGTTGCCTCGATAATATGTCTTGTCTTCTTCCTCCTCCAGCTGCAAATCCATGTGGTTCTGCTTTACTTCTTCCAAGCCATCTTTCCCATTTGATGTCTGCTTTCCTCTGGCTATAGCTTTGTGTGAACAGTGCCTTAACCTGAGTGGTTCATCAGCTCTATAATACATGGCTTAAGTGGCTTTTAAAAGTCAAAGCTACTTTGCCTTTGGCAGATCATGCACATAAGCAGAAGAACCTTAAAAAAGGCAAGAACGGGCAAATACAAATAAGAAAAAGCCACAAACTTATCCAGTCTAAGGTCCTGCCATTCTCACCGGCTCCACACACAGCCACGGAGCAGATGGACCTGGACCCCATTCAGACTTTACATTGAGTTTTCTATGCTGAGATCCCACCATGAAAATCTAGAACTTAACTTATTGTACATGTTTACTGAACCGTCTTTTTGGGACACCCATAGTGATTCAGTATTTTTCTGGCCACAGAACAGGACAAAGTAATGTGAAGAGAGATACATTAGCTGTCAGAATGCAGGTAACACCTAACATACTCCATGCATTTTCCCCTCAATAGCTTGGAGCAGTGTTTCCCTTTAAAAGTGTCATATCACCTCTGACAGATGGATTAAAGTTTTAAAGCATCAATATTTTGGGAAAGTGGTACCTGCTGGCAAGGTAGACATAGGTTTATCATTCAAGAGGTTTTATATTTCCTATTAGGTCCCTTTCCTGGAAAACAACAACCATTTATTTAAAACTTTATCTACTGATAGGTTTTTGGATTTTTGGTTTTGGGGGTTGGGTTTTTTTTTGCTTGTTTTCATGTCTTTTTTTTTTTTGCTTGTTTTGATTTCTTCGGTGGACACCTCATCTGTCAGACGTGGGGAAGAGGAGTGTTTTTCTTGGCTGTCTGGAAAGCTAAGCACTAAGAAACTGTCATGGCTCTTGCTCACATGGGTTATCAGAAGGTTATAGCAAGAGGATAGACGATAAAAAGGACCAATATGATCCCAGAAGCAGATTTAAAGAGTTCTGATAATCTTTTTTCCTCTCACAAGAAAGACTGAATCAGTTGTGTTGTTTGTATTCCCCATGATTCTTCTAATGGGCTGTTTTGCTTATCTGGCATTTCGGTTCAGATGCATCCCACCTGATAGTAGGCAGAGATGCTCAAGTTAGGACTGTCATTATCTGGGCACCAGTTACAGTCACAGAGAAGAGAGAGACACCTCAGAAGAGGGATTCACATCTGAGGAGGGTGAATCATGCTCTCAAGATGCCAGTATTTCTCCATTTCTCAAGATGCTGCTGGCACAAACAGCAGTAAGTCGGTACAATGAGGCTTCTAATTTAGGAGCCTTGGTGAAATGCCTGAAGTTTGATAGGTGAATCTAGACTGTGGTGAATCTCCCTCTCATCATATTAGCAGCTTGATGGAAAGAAAGATATGAAAGATACTCACCCTTTTGCTGCACAAGATTCTTGTGAAGGGAGGCAAAAGCAGAAAAAAGGAAAAGAGGAATAAAGGGAAGGAAAACATGAAAGTTTCCAAGAAGGAATAATGAAATCTATTGCTCTATTGCCTTCTGGCTTTGTGAGCTAAGTTGCACGGCTTCTTGTCTATGCCACCTCCACAGACAGAAGGCTGCTCAAATACAGGATTTGATTCTGGCCCAAAGCTCAGTCAGGAGCATAGCTGAGCATTTTCACATGGTTTCCATCTGCTCCCCATCTAGTCCTCTCCAATAACTTGTGCAGCTGAATGGCTGCTGCCCTGGGGAGGACAGGATTGGGTTGCCCAGTGATTTACTTCAGCCCAAAGACTTAGGGTGTTTGAATATATTCACCAGAGGTATAGAAAAACATCAACGACCTCAGTACAATTACAAAGAAGACTTCTACCAGGAGATGCTTTGATGTGCAATATTTTCTTATTTCCAAGTACTAAGTACAGAGAGTTAAAAGAACTGGAATTTTTTTTTGGGTCAAAATAGTGGCAGGAGGTGGAAAAGCTGAGTTAAGTTAGAAAACCCAGCACTGAACAGATCAGCAATGTGATTTCATTTGAAGACCCTATCTCCAGGATATTCTGGCAGCATTCTTTGCACTAGCCTTCTTTCAGTCTTCAGAAGCTAACAGGGTAATCTGATCCCCCATATACTTCCACTGTGACCCCAACTCCAGACTCACCTCTACAGGACGCTGTAAACCTATGATCTCAGCACCAACCACTGCAAAAATGGGTGCATTTCTCCTCTCCATTCATTGCCTAAAGGCAATGTGGCTTCCCAGTATCCTGCTTCCCCGCCATCTTTAACTCAGAAGTCTATCTTATCAGAACCAGAATCCCAGATCTTGAATGCATTTCACAAAAGTAAGGGATGGACAACTCACATTTTTCTTCTTTCTCACTAATACTGGCAGAGAGGTCCTTGTGAGCATCAGGATGACCCATTTAGGGTCAGTGATACACGTGAAGCATCTGAGTGGGGCCTGAAGACAGTCACATCAGTTTCCATCTGTGCTCAAGGAAGAAGCATTTCCAGAGAACATTCAGCCAACTGAAGATATAAATCATACACTGGAGGCTCCTGTCGTTCTTCATGAAGAAATCCCAGAGCAACTGCACTATGGTGGGACACAAACAGGATGCAACGAGTGTGCTGATGCCATGGTGACATACTCCATGTTTTGGGCATGTGGTTAGTACTTAGGGCAAAGCCCTTGCTTCCCACTTCCCTTTATCAATCACTTGGAAATCAGAAAGGTTCCAAAGTCATGGCTTGCAAATAGAAATTCTGGCATCCAGACTGAATGTATGAGGCAGGAAAGCATCCTGAATGAAGTTCATGTTCAGAATAACAGGAACTGGAACTGCTGGAGTAGAGTTACTCCAGGAAGGGCTCCCGAAGGCCTCATTTTACATGTCTCAAACCTGTAGGTGACTATAATTATCAGAGTTGCTTGGCTGCAAGAAACCCAGGGAAACAAGCACGTACAGCGAAACTGTACACTACCTACTACCATTGGTGAGCATTACCATGAGTAATTCCAGTGAAGCCAAAGAGGCTACATGTGTGAGTAGTGTTGGTTGTCCTGGAGAATGAGGCTCCCCCCCAGCCCTGAGAATTATTTTAAGCCTCTAAAAGGTGTCTGCAAATCAGCCTGCCATCTTTCTGCTCAAAGGCATGCACACTGTAAGTTTTGTTCTGCACCTAATGGCTTCCCATTTAATGTTTCCATGAACTAAAAACGTGTGCACTGCACTGTATCATGTCCATGTACACACATGTAATAGGAAAGCAATGCAGGCACCATAATGCACAGTTTGCTAGACACACTGTAATAAGATCAGATAGTTTCAGTGGCATTTTGGTTGCTGTTTTTCACCTGAGTGACATGCTTATCCGTTTTGGTATATAAACTTCTACAAGGTCACCTAGGATGTTGTGTTTTACCTTGATTGATAGCACAGTGCAAAGAAGTGTGACTGATCCATGCAATCCAGCCTCAACCTATTTTTCTTCAGACCTCCAAGGGTTGGAATCCCTCATTAAAAAAAAAAAAAAGAAAAGAGGAATTAAAAGCCCAGACAAACTCAAAAGACTAGAGCAGTCAAAGCTGAAGTACCCATCCTGTCTGTTAATAACTTGCAAAAGTTTTTACTGCAAGATTTGGAACGTGATGGTAAAATTCTGCATCACGCATGTGGTGTGGGAGGAATAGAAATTACATTTAGAGTTTGAGTCTGGAAATTTGTGCCTGAACAGGAAAAAAGCAAGAGATGTGTTTAATCAACAGGCTCAAGCATTCCCTTCTTGTAAGACAGAAAAAGAAATTACTTAAACTTGAACACTTGGAAATAACAAGCAAAGAACATGGATGGGACGTCAAAGAAGCTCACTGGAGAAAAGAAACACAAAATGGAGTCAGAATTAACATGTTCTTTGCACACATGTGCACAGCGCATTGCAGAGTAATTTGTTCAGTGGTTTCTCTATCTGCACTCCTGGATGGATTACCAATGCCTTATCTCTGTGCCCTGCAGTGCACCCTTTTATGTACCTTGTACTCGATTCACCAGGGAGGCTGGGAGATTCAGCTGACAGTAGGGTTCTCCAGTGGGAGCAGTTAGATGCTCCTCAAACTCTTAGTAATGCAGCAGCATTGCAGTGAGTAAAAGGAAGGAAACTGAAGCACTGAAAAGGGGATATGTTTGTTAAATATTCTTCAGGAAAGCTAGGAACTGCAGTCAGGTGTCCGACCAGCTACTGTCTGTCTGCTACTGCATCCTCAGTAGCAGGTGTCAGTCAAGAAGGTCATTCTTGTGTCCTGCCAGGCTAATGCAACAAGAGCCACAGTGAAATGCCCAACTGTATTTTGGTTTTAATGCAAACAAAAGGGACATAATAATGAGGAACTGGCAACTTCTTCCCTCCCTCCAACTGGACATCGAGGCATGATTAACTCTTCCCCAAGAGCAAATTCCTCTTCAGTCACCAACTGCTCCTCTCCTTCTCTTCAGTGCTTGGGGACCAGGACCCAGAATTTTTGCCTGATTCCCAGGCATCGCTGTATTTTTCTATAAAAACCAGAGCCACCCTCAAAGCTCCCAGGCAGTGCCAAACACTTTTCCAATCTGATACCAGTGCTGTTAGAAGAGTGTGTGGAGGAATGAAGACATCCCATGGACCAGGGCTACTGTGAAAAGGTGTCCCACTAGAAATAACGTCATTCAAATGATACTGCCCATGGCACAAATGTTCTGGAAAGTGTTCCCAGCACAGGCAGATCCGGTAGACTTGGACTTTAAAGGCCACAGGTATCAGTCTGAACATTGTACACAACCCTACTGTGATAGACGCAGAAATGCACCCCATGCTTCTTGCATCAAACACTCACACCTTATGATTGAGCTCAAGCTTCTCTTCTCAAAAGACACCCAAACCTTGATTAATGTGGTTAATTAACTTCATTGCAAAAGGTCCTGCTATCCTCTTTGACTGATTTTATACTAAATGCTAATTTCAGGCTAAGAACGGTTACTGAAGTGCTTACTTGCACAAAGAGGGGCTTCCCAAGAAAGTCACCTTTCAACTATGATACACCATTTTATCAAAGCAAAGAAGAATTTTCTCTCTCTCAATAGGAGAAAATGAGGTTCTGACTACAGTAGTGTCACTCACTGAAATGACAGGTTAAGGATAAGTGTGTATGATTGCAAACTGCAAGATGGTGAAGTACATGCAAACCCCTTTCAAATGTCAGAATGCATATTACTGTCTTTTCATCGGGGGTGGGAAATCTTTTTTGCCATATAAAATTACTTCGTTGTGGCTCTTAAGGCTTAGGCCAAGAACTGGCAGAGCCCCAAAGCCAGACCTTAGTTTATTGAACCATGCTTTATTTTATTAGTTTGAATCTCTGAAATCTTGTGAAGCAGTCGTATGAGCACCTTGCATCTTCAAGACAGTGTGACTGTGCCCGCCCTCTTAATCCTGTACAAAGAAGGAAGGTTAATTAAACCTGTGTTTGATTTATAAATGTTATCCCTTCTGGGGAGCAAAGTGCAACTCCAGCGAAAAGGTAATACTGTGTTTGTTTTACTTCTCACTGGCTGTTTCCTACATGCAGTAGTTTATGGATATAAATAATGTTTTAGAGTGGGGAGCGGTTGAGGTGAAAACTAAGCCAAACTTTCGAACAAGCCATGAAAGAGAGTAACTTGAATCATGCAATGATTTCTAGGAAGCTGAAGCAATTAATTATTTCACGGGTAAAATATAAGCCAAAAAAAATAAAACTTCAGTATCCCTTGGTGACAGCAAAATTTAAAAGTATGGTATTAAAGAAGGCAGAATTCCCCACTAGTATATGAAAAACAATGTTTTCATTTAGGCCAGCAGATATCTGGACTAGTTCCATTTGGATCACTGAATTTTCTCTGCATTTACCCCAGGGTAAATGAGAACAGGAGGCAATCCTCCCAGGTTTTCTTTTTTGCTTCTTTCCTTTTCTTTCAAAACAAGAATCAGGGACAGATCCAAGTAGATAATATCAGTGCAGCTCCAACACATGATCTCTTCATCACCTCTGGTGTCTGTGTGGATGTAAACATTTGTGCTCCCTATTGTCTTCCACTTTTGAGAGGGCTCCCTTCTAAGAGCACCCCCTCTCCACCAGCTCGGCTCCTGTAATGTTATCAGTTTCTTGGCAAAGCTCAAATCTAACCCTAAATAATTGTAAGTATTTTGATAGGGAAAAAAAAAGTAACCTGAAGACATTACATGTAAGTTGCTGTGGGAAACATCAATTCAGACAGCAAAACATCCATCGTAAAATGTACACCAGTGTACACCATTTCTGAGTAAGGGTGGTTATCATTTAAAAAACAGCTATTAACCAAAAAAAAACCCCAACAACCAAACCAAAAAAGGCATTAAACCAGATCTGTTTTCACAATGTTGCATTCAAAATGTAACCTCCAGATTTCAGCTCCTGTAATTAACTCTACTACATTCAGACACTCATGAATCTATGAGAACAAATGCTATTTATGCTATTCACGTTTCCCATGCCTGATACAAGGAATCAAACCAGCCTGGAAGGTTTCCAGGTCAAGGACCATCCTTTCATACTGCGCAGTGGAAGATCAGTCTAAGCAAAGTTCTGATGGGTTGGGCTAACACAAAACTGTAGGACAATCACACAGCATTTGCTACGTTTTGCCATGATACTGGTGACATCTCTTGAGAGTTCCAGGAAGTAATGGCAAGATCACAGAGACATGTGTCCTAAAGACGACTACAATTTATGCCCCTATTCAGCAGAGCACTTGCAAGCTTAAATTTAACTATGAGTATAAACCCCATCAACATATCTCCTCTGGCTGCTAAGAGAAGCCCTGAGGCTGCTTAAAAACCAGACTGTGCTCACAGTGAATTTGCAGGTGTCGGCTTAGACACTGCCAGAGCACATTTTCTAGAGGGTGCAGTATAGGCACCGTTGTCGGTTTCAGCTGGACTGAAAGAAGTGCTTCAGCACTGGTTATTATCAAGATCCTGAGCAGAGCTAACAGAGGAAGCCAGGTAAGTAAACTCAGACCTGGCTGACATATTTTGCACCCATAAAGGGAACCTTTAGTTAGATTTGTGTTGCAAAGCCAGCCCAGCTGCTGCTCAAAATTCAGCCTAATGTTTGTTCTAAGTTCCTGCAGCAGTGGTTTATGCTACTGTAGGAAAAGTATTTTAAACACTTTAATGGCCTGCTTTATATCCATCCTCTCCTTCAGTGGGTGCAAATAATTGCCAGTGCAATTTTGTACCTCCAGTTATTTGCAGTTATGGTGCGTGTCATTGACGTGTCTAACTAGTTGATAAGATACGTGGGTGCAATCAGATGCTGTAATTAGAAGTTTAAATGACACGAACTGCACCCACACATAAGTGCAAAACGGTATCCATAACATCTTGGAAGCAACAAAGAGAGGAAGGACTTAGAAATTTGCCCCTGCAAATGTTAATTTGCATGGCAATAAGCTTGAGCCTATTAGGCAAATACACTTTCATTACACAAGATTTAAGCCGGTTGATTCTAAACAACCTGAGAGTGTTCAGACACTTAGCATTAGACACAGCATCCTGAAAAATTATACTAGTCTGTTGAGCTAGGGCAAGGAACTTCTCTTTAGTTAGGTAACGTGTAATTCATGTCTTCGTTACTGCCTCCGCTGTGGTTAGAGTAAGCAAGAGTCTTCACTTGCAATGACAGATTTTTATAATGATTTCTCAAGGCTGTAGCACAGTGTAAGTGCATTTCATATTTCATGATAAGCAAATGGTGTGCAACAAATAAGAAGGTTCTTGCTCTGGAGTTTCTCTTGATGCCATAATCATATAACATACAATTATAGATTCCAGCCTAATATAAGACAGACATTTCAATCTGACTCCTCTTTGTAAACATTACTCAAAACTCTGGGAACCTTAGGGGAGTTTTCAGTGGGTTTACTGGGAAGATAGAGATGCATTCTGAGGTCAAATCAGAATCATTGGTGTTTCTCTTATTCCTCCCCTGTTTTAGCCCCAAGGCTCCTTCCAAGTATCCCTGTGCACTGCAGAGTGTGCAACAGAACTGCAAATATTTTCTTAGGCTGTTTGTTATTTCTCCCTCTCTTCTGGCTAATGGAGACTGAGGGAAAAACTGAACCAAGTAAGACTGCACAAGCCAAAGAAAAGCACAGAGGAAGGTAGTATAGAAGGATAAAACAAAAATGCTGAGAGATCACATCCTTTCATCTCTGCTCCAGTGTCTTGGCTCAGCAGTGCAGATTTTACCCTTCTGAGAGAGAACTGTGAGGAGACCCTGGCAGAGCAACACAGCATGGGCTGCTTGCTGTGCCTTGGGGTGATCCACCTCCCCAGCCCTGAAAGTTGTGCTTGGCCTACTGAGAGCAGGAAAGCAATTTTTAGACAAGGAATATAATTTTAGCTCTTTAGGGGAGCTAAAATACAGCAGTGTCTGCCCTGAACCTTCCCCAGTCTCTCCAGAGCCACATAGCCCTTTAGCTGACCTGCATCTGCTTCTGCAGTTGGGATATTCCTGCACTCAAGTGTCACAAGAGTTTTGAAGCTTCAGAAGATGCTCATCCTGAGTTCAGGAAATTTCCCTTTCATCAGACCCCATCAAGTGACAGCTGTCTCAGCTTGAGAGCCAGCACCTCCTGTGCATTTCGAAGCAGCACAAACCTAGGCAGCTTCCTGCTGCGTCCAACTCACTTCCTCGCTTCCCCACCTCCTGTCTCTACTTCGAATGCTTTGCAGCTGACCCTAAAAGAAACAAGCCAAAATCCCAGCTACCCCAGAAGCAGTCCCTGGAGAGCATGACTTGCTAATGGCAAACAGCTGCAATCGTTAATGTTATCTCAGGGGATCTGGGTTTTAACAGTGAAGGTCGCAGGTTCAGATCTTGTTGACAGACTGTAAGATTAATACTAATAATCTTGCCTAGCAAAATACAGTGGGGATCACCTTCTCTGAGGCCCTGTTCCTGGGAGGACAGGCAGCTGGTGATGTCTGAGCCACCACACTGTCCTCTTGGCTGGACAAATAGAATGATGCTCTGGTAGCTTTAAAGTAATATTTTTTCTACTTTTTCATAATTTCTCTGTTAGACTTTTCTCCAAGTATCAAGCACTGTGGTTGTCCATAGACTGACTCTTTCACGCCATCTGAATCAAATACCTCCACTCCATTGGGTGTATGGAATTTCCATATGCCATAGTTGCTTCTACTGCCATCTCTTTCTCTTGAATTTGTGGAGATGTTGGCTGTATCATCCAAGACATCCTACTCAGCTCCTTACACTTGCTAGCTAATAGAGCAGACGGATCCAAATAGAGATTACAAAATGGCAAGTTCTTGGATCAGCCTGGGACTAGTGCGTGACAAGCAACAATCAGCCATAGCTTTTGACTTCCAGGGTGCAGAGTAAGGCAGAGTCTGCACTGCTGATGGATGACTCAAAAATGGGGTGAGATGATCTCACTAAAGCAAAACTGGTAAGATTAAAACTATTACGTAACATCAGCTTTGTCAAATGAGCTGGAGAGAGTTCTTGGCCCAGCTTTCAGTGGACATCTGTCTAGTTGGTGCTGCCTTGATAGCTCAAGTCTTCACCTCCATCCTCTGAGACAGGGAGAGGGCAGAGGAGCCATCATCCATATGTAAGGTTTGGCTTCAGGAGGCCACTGCAGCCATGAATAATCTATTTTCCACAGTTTCCACAAGCCATGTGGTGTGAAAAGCTGGACAAGGATTTGTAAATGAATTGAGCCCAAGAGTAATTACACGTTCCTGCACATTACTTGGTGCCATAATTGCACTCGGTATTTACCATGTGACCTAAGCCAGAAATAATCATGTATTTACTTTATATTTATATTGTAACGTGCCATGTACTGTAATTATACTGCCACTCCATGGTACTTAACACATCATCGAATGTTCCACAATTACCATGTTAGTAAATAGCACTTACTGAGATTTGTGGCCTGTAATTTCAAACATTACCTGCTAAAGATTTAGTCTAGATGTCAAAAATCCTGTTTAATGACAATGCCATTTCATATAAAAATTGCCAAGTCCTAGAAGAAACAGAAATGAGGTTTTAAAAATTCAAAATTTGAAAATGCAAAGGAAAAGCTAGATTTCAGATTAAGGGCTTTCCCAGTAAAGTAATAATCAATTCCATGAAGAATTCTCTGAATTCTTCTGTATTATCCTACTCAAGATTGCAGAATATTAAAAGCGAAAACTTTCAAACGTAGGTGATAGATGAAGGTATTAAATCCACCTTGAGAGTCTTAAAGAAAAATGTTTTAAAATAAATTAATATCCACTCGACCTCTCATTTAATTCTGATCAGATCTCTGAGTAGCTAAAACCAAACCTTGGATTTTCTGAATGCACTTATGCTTGCGTACACATTTGTAAGAAATGTATATATATCATAGAAGTATTCTCTTATTTCAGTAGAGTTACTCATGCAATTAAAGTCAAGCATGTGCTCAAGTGCTTTTCTGGTCTAAAGCCAAGGTTTAAGTATGGAAGTCTTAAAATGTTGGTCAAAGTAAGCTCATTTAAACAGGAAAGCTTTAGAATATTGTCAAATTTTCATTATTCCTCTTTCCATGGGATATTTCCATATCGTAACACAGATGAATGTCTGGATATCACTTAACTCTTGCAAAATATCATTTAAGACCCAAGATTTCCAGCTAAGGTCAACCCCCATATTAAATAACTCACAAAACATTTATAGAAGCCACCCCAAGCTTCCCTTCCCTGCTGATGTTTTCTTTCTTGGTTTCATTGCATGTCCCATAGAATGGCATAAAATGTAGAGAACCTAACCTGGAATTAGGAATACCTTATTTTGCTCCTCTGATTCAAGAGCACAGACAAACCATTATGGTCAAATTGAAGGATGAAACCCTAGTTGCACATCTAGTTAGTAATTCTGCTGTTGAACTCTGTGGAGCCCAGGCTATTCCACCAAAATCTCATCTCACTTCAGCCTTGATCTGCCCAATATATACAAATGAGCTTAACTTTAAACACTGATAGTACTATTTACCTCATTAACTGGAGCTGGATGAATAATTCATAATGCATAATTTATCCAATGAATCTCACTTCTTTTTTGTGTTTGTGAATTGTCTGCAAATAGATTCTTGATTGGACTCTTCATCTAAAATTATTTGCAGGTTTCTTCAGTGAATCATAATCAGTCTGCAGATCATTTAAGAGGTATGCTGTGAGCAGTCACAGTTTGCAACTCATGCTGTGTGGGATCGCTGTACGAACATCAAGGTAAATCTCTTGTTCCCTCCCTGGAAAGCCTTATGTAACTAACCAACAGCAGGATGAATTTCAAACTGCGTGTCGGAACACAAAACTTGGAAATTCACACTCTTGCTGAGTGCTGTTGTCCAATTCAGAATCTCCCCTCAGTGAGTGGTCTAACAGTGCTACAGGAATGTAAATATCAAAGCTGCATGTGTACCTGTAGCAAATGTGAGGGCTTGGAAACATGAGCAAAGTAACTGAGGGTGACAAATTTCAGCCTAATAGCTAATCCATGATAGCTGCCCTTTGAACGATCCAGGCAACATGGATTAATCGAGCCTTTCCTCAGTGGAGGTTAAGCTAGCACTTTACCTTGCTCTTGCGGGCTAAGAGGTCTTATATGGACGTAAACTAGCTATCACAGGATGACTTGTTCCTGTGTCTGAGGCTGGAAGGGCCTTTCCACCTATCTACCCTATTTGCTATGGAGAAGATCTCATCACGGCAGAGTATGTTCTGCAGGGACAATGCAGTTACTTGCAAAGTGTTCAGATCCACTGCATACATTAAAGCTGGTGGGACAGCAGCCTGTGGGACTGGGAGGTCTTGTCAACCTTTCACCACCAATACTGCACTAGCTTCTATAAGCAAATACAAGAAACTGGCCTGCTTTTGATCACCACAGTTTTCACCGCCACTTTCATTGTATCTAAAGGACCTAAATTTGGTGACAAAAGTAGAAGAGTTTTCATCTTCCACTGTCTCTACCCTGTTCAGCAGAACTCCCTGTGAAAATCCTTCAAACCTGTTGACCCTATCACAGTTTAAGCACGGTCTTGCCATAAACCATGTGCTTCCATGCTTTGCTGAATGGATTTGGTTTGCTAAACTAGGATTTGGTTCTAGGTGGGGATATTTTGTCTGATTAAATTAGTCTTTGCTACAAACTAACACAATAACCCTTCAAAAAACAGAAGCATGCAAGCCCAAAACTGATGTGCTGTAGCCCAGGGCCATGTTCCATATGTAAAAATTAATACAGTTTGAAAAAAACCTCTGCTATGATAAATCAGTCCCCAGAATAGTCAGATGTGGACTAGACTTTCAAGTACATCATTTTGCAGTGAAAGAGGCAGTGATGAATATGCAGAAGAGGATGGGAGCTGTCAGGCGCGCGTAGATGAAACCACATGACCAGTCGCCCCTTTGACCTGTGTAGCAGATTTTGAAGGGAAAAGGCTAGTTTTAAGTGCTGCCTCAGAATACAAAGCAACTGTGTCTAGCACCACTTCATGTACTGCTGAACAAAGAGGTGGGTTTTGCAGGAGGAAGATCACAAACTCAGAGAGGATCTCCCAGGCTCAACGTTTGTTCAAACATGAGGGAAAAGATGAGTCAAAGAGGTTTTTTTAATGAATACCAGCCTACATGTTCCTCCAAAGAGACCATGGGAGACCAGGATTTTATACTTTTCAGAAGAACAGATGCTGTGATTATCATCAGCCAAGATAATGGATATAGCATCCCAGGTTTGCCATGCCTGTCAATTTTGGCACAATAGTTTGACATGAAAAGCGCAAATGGGAAAAGATGGCAGTGGACAACTTCTGTAAAGATAGGGTAGGTGAGCTCCCATGGTGAAGTGATATATTTTCTCCATGCCTGAAGAAATATTTGGCCTTGGCAGGTGTATCATTAACTGCATTGCACAAGGCTGTAGGTAAAGGTAATTATAGGCATAGCATGGAAACTTATTCCTGGCTGTAATCTGCCATCATTTTAAAGAAAACTCTCTTTGAGGTAGTTGTAGTAACTGCATTGAGCTTGTCAAGGGAAAAGATCTTCCTGTGTGTTCCGTTCCAAGCTAGCAGGCATATTTAAAAGACAAGGGATGTTTAGGTACTGCATTGCTGCCTCCTATACTGGCAAGCTGCCTTGGATATCTGCTCCAGCTTGTAAAAGAACTAAACAGTTATTCTATGATCCAGAATATGGTCACCAGTTATAACCACATGGTTTGTGGTATCAGCAGGCAGCATCTCAGCCTCAAGACAAGGAGCTGTACATGAGTCCCAGCTTGCAAGGGGGGGATAATGCATGAGAAATAGATTAACCTATTTCCTGCAAATTCAGTGATGACTTTAGTGTAATCTCCACCCTGCAAACAATACGAGCAAACTTCATTACTCCTTTTTGTTTGCCAGCCCTGCCTGAAAACATCACCATGTAATGATTCCTGTCTCCAGGATACAGGGGAGGACCTTAAAAAGTCTAGGATTGGCCAGGTTAACAAATGGTTAGAAGGGTGGTGCTGTAGTCAGGGGCTTGGGTATCTTGAACAGGGGACTCAATTTAGTAGGCCAGGTCTACTGGGGGCTGGTGGAGCTGGTCTGACAAAGAAAGGGAAGAATGGATTTGGTAG
>JARCZZ010038067.1:0-15700 GCA_030323915.1 Brotogeris chrysoptera
TCCCCCGGGACTGGGGGAAGAAAGAGGGGAGTGAGTGAGTGAGAAAACTGCGTGGGTGGGGGGCTTAAACCACGACAGTATTTTAACCTACAGAACTGTGACATTCAACAATATAATGTTTAGAAGCAAGCGGCATAATTACTGACTGAAAAATAATCCCTTGGTTTTGCAAAGTAATGAATTATGCTGCCTGTTGTATTCTGTATCTATATTGACTGTATGGGACCTTTTTAATATGTTGTTCTACTTACTCTCTGTAGGCGGCGCTCAATTTTTCTAAATACTGTGAACCAGTGGCCAGAGGAGAAGGTAAGCTTCTGTTTTTAATTTGAGCATGAGTATGAGAGTGCAGGTGACCTCCTGTGGGTTTTTTGGACGACTTTGCTTTGATCCTCCTTATCTTGTGACCATTTCTGATCACAATAGCATTGCTTATTTCAGTCGCACCCATTAGGCAGCATCTGCAGCAGAAGCACTTTATGACGTTTTTTGGTGGTGTTTTATGGAAATACTGTGAAAACTTGCTTCTCCACTATAGATCTTTGTCTTCACTCAACCACCAGGACTTCTGCATAGGCTAAGTCACTCCTCTGTCAAGGTTAAGAGGAGAAAATGTGAGCAGATGTTCTGCCAGACTGTCCCAGAGTATCTCAACCACAGAGAAACAGCCTTGCGTGGTAGTGTGCTTGCAAATGGATGATGATGGTGCATCATCTTAATGCAGCATTTCGGAGTCAGGGTGTTAGATGACTTCTGTCATGCCTGTGACTGTTCAGGTGCCAGGGATAATAGTTTTAGTGTTGTGTGAGTTTAATGTTTAACAGAGTTGATTCTGGTTTGGTGCAGCAAATGAACGTGACTCTCGCAAACTCTGGAAAAATATTGAACCTCATTTGAAGAAGGCAATGCAGACTGTTTATCTCCGAGAAATATCCAGGTAATTTGGGGGCAAGGGCTTGTTTGTTTTGTTGATGTTGCTGCTTTTAACAAGCTTCCTCTCTGAATATTTACATTTTCCATTATGTTTCATGGCTAGTGTTTCTTTTTTGATAGAACAGCATAAAACCCACTTGTAAAGTTGACTTGACAGATCCTCACTATGTACCAAGGGTGCATGCAAGCCTCAAACTTACTGTGGGATGTTACAGATTTTGAACATTTGTGTTCCTTAGCTTTGTTGAGTAGAGCTTAATTTGTAGGTTTACTGTGCTTTCTGACCCCTTATTTTTTTTTTGTCCAAGAGCAAATTTTTCCCTACCATTTTTGACAGCATTAAAATCTGGTGTCCTGCTCATGGGCTGAGTTCCTCTTGATACCATTTTAGATATCTTGTTTATTTCTTGAGTTGCCAAACTGTTAGTAAAAAGATGGTGGTGTTCATTTTTAATGTTAATATTGGATCAAATGTAATGTCTTTTCCATCTTTAAGATGAGTGATTCTGATGTTATACTATGTGAAGAGAGATAATTTAGTAGTGTTTGATTTCTTTATCTTGTTACATAATGACTTTTTTTCCTTTGAATGACATTAAGGCCATAGAGTATTCCGGTAGCTGAACCTATGTGTGTAGTATCAGTCCTTGCTAAATGTTTTGGAAAAGCAATCATTTGTTCAAAAAGAGAATTGATTTTACTTCATATGAGCGAAATTTCACTGTACAATGAGGCATTATTCTATTTGACTCAAGTATGTATTTGTACTTGATATTGATCTTCAATGCATAGTGTACTCAGGATCTTCTTGATTTTTTATATTGTGTAATTGCCTACTCTAATTAGGTTGTAATACAAGATTGTTATAAAATAACTTATGAATTGTTTCCAAATAAATAGATTTTCCTTTTTACATCTTTCTTTGATTATAAATTTGAGCTTTAATGGGTTTTTAATGATAAATTCCAGTTTCTGCATAATAGTTCTAGGATTTGCCTCTGTGTACCAGTAAATGCTTGAGGAATTAAAATGACCGTATCAGTTTTCTGGCCACAGAACTGTAATTAATCTGGGCTTCTCTTAAAGTTTTAAGTGACAGCACTAGAACTGTGCTATTGTCTGATGTGCTACCTGAACTAAGATGAAAAGGAACCTTTCTTTTTCTACCTGTAGAATAGACATTGGGTAAAAACTTTGCTTGTTCATTGTAATTTGAATATTACATTAGCTCTCATTAAACTGTTTTCAGAAGTTTTACGGTTTATGGCTGATAAACCTTATTCATCAGGATAGTGTCATAGAATCACAGAATGGTTTGGGTTGGAAAGGACCTTAAAGATCATTTAGTTCCAACCCCCCTGCTACAAGCAAAGATACCTTCCACTAGACGAGATCTTTAAAAACCCAAACCAAAAAGCACTGGTGCTTTAACAGACTTTGTGATATATAAAAATGATCTAAAATCATGACATTCATAACAATGTCATTCCTTAGGGGAAATTCTGAAGTGAATTTTTTTGCTATTGTTTAGGAACACAGCAAACTGCTTGCAGGCATTTTTCACTGACAGGATGTTCCATTTTGATGTCTTGGAAGTTTTTCAGTGAAGAGTGAATATTGCTTTGTGTGTTACATAGACTTCAAAATTACATTACAAAGTAATTATAGTATTGTTCTCAGTAGCTTAAATGGTTATTAAGCAGATAGAAAAAAGTCAAACTTATCAGTGTTTTTTACTTTTTACCCAATTCTGCATTTTTCTTGAAACTTAGAACTCTATTGATACTTGCTTACTGGTGGTAGTTGGAAGGAAAGAAACTCGTATTTTACAATTAGCTTGTACTCAAATTTACACCTTAATATACCATTACTTGCTGCAATTTTTCAAATATGCATGGTCTACACATAACTGAAACTTAAGTGCAAGGTAGTATGACATGTTATTTTTAATTATACTCTTACTAACTGTATCCTAGCCAGTATCATGAAATTGAAATGCAGTATACCAAGCAGAAAGTTGTCTCTAAAAGACGAACAAGTTCTTCATCTTTATATATGTGCCTTATCTGTCTCTTAGCTCACAGTGGGAGTTCTTACAGCGTGATGATGAAGAACTTGGGCAGCTGAAAGGTATGAGATATGGTAACTCTGTAGGGGCTTGTCGTGTGAAATGTGTACTTTGCATTTTGACTTGGTTACTGTTACCTGAAAACATGTGAAGGGAATTGCATAGATGAGGCTACCTGATAACATTCAGCTACAGTTCAGGGTAATCATGTTTATTGAGAAGGTGTTCTGCAAATGACTTACTGTTTTTTCCCCTAGCATGTATTCTGACTTTAATCTTTCTGAAAGTTTTTTGGGGGAAAAGCAGATTTAAGTTTTTCTTATGTAGGAATGGAGGAGGAATGGGCTGACCCCTGATGGTCGAATCTCTATGTTACCAGCTGGCGTAATTGTCTGAATGGGGAGAAGGGAATACTGTGCCTGGTATGCTACTTACACAGGATTAGCACATTCCTAAACAAAACACCTGTCCTGTGTCCCAGTGTCTTGGAAATGTCAGAATCACAAGAATTCTTTCTGTTGTTTCAGTAGAGGAGTACGGCTTTGTTGAGGTTTAGTCCTCCTGATAGGCTTCAAAGTTGAATCTCAATGTATCTATCAGAACTTCGTTTACGTTTTCCTGGTGGTATCAGTTGCTCATGCTCTTTTGACCAGTTCGTAGTTTGGAAACACTTTTTCCATATTATTTATCATGACAAATAATTTATTCTTTAGATAGTAGGTAAAATAGGCATTTATTTTAATATTGTCTAAAGATAGTTTCAGTCATCAGACTGTTTCCTGTATTTGGAAAAGACCTTTAAGATTATCAAGTCCAATGGTTACTCCAGCACTGCCAAGACCAGCATTAAACCATGTTGCTAAGGGCCTCATCTGCATGGCTTTTGAGCACTTCAGGGATGATAACTCCATCACTTCCCTGGGCAGCCTGTTTCAATGCCTGACTACTCTTTTGGTGAAGAAATTATTCCTGATAGCCAATCTAAACCCCCTGTGGCACATCTTGAAGCCATTTGCTTTTGTCCTATTGCTTGTTGCTTGGAAGCAGAGACCAGCCACCTTCTCACTCCATCCTCCTTTCAGGTAGTTGTAGAGAGTAGCATTGGGCCAATCCTTGGCCCTTCACAGGTTTTGTATCTGTGACAATGGGATTGAGAAAGCGGCCGGACTCATTTAGTAGCAGCAGAAGAGCAGGACAGTAGGAAAATAAAAAGAATGCAGACAAGTTCAATTTGACATTTGTGATGTTCAGAGTGTTTTGGTGACTCATAAAAGTGTTTGTTTATCTTGTAGGACTCTCTGCACATACACATGTGGAACTTCCTTATTACTCCAAATTTCTTCTAATAGCTGCTTACCTTGCTTCCTACAATCCTGTTAGGACAGATAAGAGATTCTTTCTTAAGGTAATGAGATTTTTTCCTAGTGTTGCTTAATGGATTCCTGCATACAGAATTTCCTATTTTAAAACTCTTCATTTTAAGCAATATTTCTGTGTGTGGTTCATTTGTTGTGATCAGAAGTTTTTCTGTAGATCACATATTGTGATTGGTAATGATGTAGTCATTATTAATGTCTAATAAACCAATCTTTGTTGTGTCAAAACATATGTAACACTGTTGCAGTGCAAGTATCTGCTTTGCTTTTATAACTTGGTATAGCAACAGTTTGTAAAGATTTTAAAGGGGTGCCTGCAGTGTCCTTAGGTATAAGCCACAGGAGTAAGATACAAACCGCAACTGCATTAGCCTTTAATGAGGTAAAATAACGTAGTGCAATGTTAACTTCTTTATACAATTTTAATTTCTGAAACAGAGAAAAAGGCACAGTTGCTTTTCCAGAAGATGTGGTTCTGTTACCTGGCATGTGTTGTGTTGAAATGACAGTACTGCATGTTTTAGGATGAATGTATTAATCCTTATTACCAAATCATTGTCTAAACTCCATTTTCTGTAAGTTCTTGACATGCGCAGATTGACTTTTTTTTCTTTTTTTTTTTTTTTTTTTTTCTTTTGGGCTATGCTGTGGTCATGCTGCAAGCAAATGCTGTGGTGCCAGAGTTTGTAGCCTGTCTCTTTCTTACCCAGAATCTTCGTGCTCCTCAAGTGTACTCTGTTGTGTTGTTTTTGAGGTCTTAAGTTGAGAAAATGTGGGCAGGAAGATAGATACCAGAAAAGTGATTGGGCAGTTAAGTTTTCTATGCATTTTACTAACTTTAAGGTTTTCTACATTGTTACAGTATGTATTAGTATATGCATGTGTGTATAAATGTATGGTATTCATGATAAATTGGTGTGAAAATGTGCAGAAAATGTGAACAAGACAAATTTGTAGAAATATGATTGTTTTCTTCCCTCTTGAAGAAAAAGAAACCACATAGACATATGTTTTGAGAAGTTATTGCAGTTTTAGTAATAATATACTAGTATGTTTTTAGTTAAAATATGGGTTTCATGTTTCTCGTGTTCTCGTACACTGAAAGCTGAGAAGAATAGAGGATTACTTGTAGTAAGCGCAGTTTTACAAGTTTTCTTTATGGCCAACCTTTGTTCTCTTCCCTTGGCCAAAGCAATTTCTTTGAAAGAGATTTATTTGCTGAAGAAGTGATTTTGCCCAGATATTTCTGTATCAGTTTTGGAATTTCAATAGGAAAGCTCACAAGAGTCAAGTCAGTGAAGCATGTTATCAAAAAGTGCCTCATCTTTCTTGTTTGTGTGCACTGAGCAGACTTTTCAATTTATTTTTTTTTCTTTTCTCCTTTTTTTAGTATCTCTGATGGTTCTGTTCTTGCACATGAACCCTGCCAGACTCATGTGCAATAAGCATGAGCTTCTAAAGTTTTTGAAATGCCTTCGTGGCCCCTGCTTTAATCAGTGATATTAAGTATTTTTCCCAAGACTTGGATAAACAGGAGAAGTTACCATTCTTGCTCCATCTGATAGCAGTTAGCACTGCGTGGGTGGGGGGCTTAAACCACGACAGTCAGGTGCTAAGGTGAATTTCAGAAATAGAATTTCAATTTCAGAATTTCATCTCGAAGCCCAACAAAACCGACACTTTTGGTGGGTTCAAGGTTTTGAGTCATGCGGACTGTGAAAATAGGATATGATTTTCTTAGGTTTATAATGAGATTCGGAGTAGGTTACAGAAAAGTATCTTCCAGAATGATTTAACTAAGGACTGCTAGATGCAAACAAAAAGATGGCCATTAAGCTGCTAGTATGCACTACTGGTATGGGTGCTAGGCTATACTTACAGCTAAAGGTAAAGTGACAGTTTGTGGCAGCCTGGAATGCTAACAACCTGATAAAACAGTGTGGTCATAACTGGCATTGCTGCTGTTAGTTATATGAAAATTCAAGAGCTTTTCAGTAGTTTGAGAGAAAAATGCAAAGCTGGTTTTGAAAGGTAATCTTTAAAACAAAAAAAAATAGCAAACTGTATGAAGTCTTATTTTTATCATTTTAATACAAAACAGGATTAAAAACTAACTGAAAAGTAGCTCTGAATTTAATGTTTCTTTGTGCTTGCACAGAAATGGGGCACCTGCTCACTTGCTTTGAAACTCTTGATAAATATGCTGTATCGAGATTCCAGCATAACCTTCAAAATGTATGAATGCAGTTGTGATCTATCACTGTTTAACCTCAGACTTGATCACTTCCTCCTCCAAAAAGGCTCTGTTATCACCTAGTCTTCTTTACAAAGGCATGATAAAAAGGTTACTTTGCTGTCTCTGATACCTATCTCTAATATGATAGGTATTAAGTGAATGAACTAATTCTTTGTTTTTTTAGTCCGGCAAAGTATGTAAGGGAAACTTAAAGCCCTGACTAATATTAAGATCTTCAGAAGTCAGTCAAGAACAGCCACAGTTACTGAGATCATCTTGACATGGCTGAGTTGAGGTCTACAAATACTAAGTACAAGATTTTAAACATTATAATGAAAAATAATCCCTTATTTTGAGACGTTTTTCCCCTGATTCATTGAGCATGCTTATAAGGTATGCTTTGAGAAGTAACACTTGACTATGTTTAAAGAATATTAAACTGCCCCGCTATTTTTATATCATTTATGCATGTCATCCTTCATGTGTCTCAATTTTTGCTCATTGATTTGTAACCTGTTAAGTCTTTTACTATATTTCTTGTATATTATATTATAGTATATATACTATATATATATATAGTATATATATATAGTATATATACTATATTTCTTGTCCTTGTCTTGGTCCCACATTTTCAGTTGAGATCCAAAATCCAGAACTTGATCCAAGAACACTTTATTTTCTTTGCACAGTCCTTCCTTTCTTCAGATTGTTTTAAAGCTGTGCCTTTTAAAATGATGCTCCTTCCTTCTGCTGTTTAGCTCCTGCACCTTGAACTATGTTTATATTGTATTAATTCCTTTTTGTCATTCTGCCAACTTGCATACCATCCAAATTCTAAAATGGGGCAGATGAAAGGTGAAAATTCAGATGGATTGTATGCGTGTGTGTTTTGAAAATGAAGTGGCCAACATTAAGACCTCTTTGGAAAGAGAAATTAAATCTGTCTTTTTCATTAGATGATTGATGATAGGAGGAAGATGGTGGCATGAAGTTGAATTAAAACCACATTTTTACTGTCTCTTCTCATCAGTCCCTCATTAGATCAGAAAAAAACACCTTATGCATATCACCAAGTAATACTAGTGTATTGTTTTTTGGCTTTGCAAGAAATAAAGCAAGCATAATTTTAGGGCTTCTAGTAAGACAAATTACTAGTAACATCAGGCACAAATACTGGAGGTTAAAGAAGCAGACCCAGACTATTGTGCTACCATATGTAGAGTATATACATATTTTTGTAGACTGTTTTGTTTCTATTTTTCCTATAGAAGGAGCATAAAATAATTTGCATATGAGTTTGCTTTTTTCTGTTGTTTACAGCATCATGGGAAAATTAGGAAGACCAACTTCATGAAGAAACATGAAAAGGTATGTATTTTATCTTAGATGAGCTTGGCAACAAATATTTTCTTCCTGCTTTGCTGCTGGTTCTGCATTTTGTTTTGCCTCATTGTTTATTGTAGAAGAGACAGAGTTGCATAAATAACAATTATTATGGTGTACTGATTTTGTGTGATGCAAATTTCTGTTGATACACACATTTTTATTGTTTTGAAATTTAACTAGCATAAACTCATCTCCTGAAATCATGTTTTGTGTAACACATGTGCTTAATAAAGCTAGTTAAAGGACATCTTACATGGAAGACCCAGATATCAGAAGTTTTCTGAAAGATGTTAGAGTAATAGATGGTTAGTAGTTTTGAAAGTCAAATCACTAATTCCCGGTGATGCAGTGAGGTATAAGAGCTAAAGTTTGTGGTTTGAGGTTTGGAAATGTTGCACTCCTGTTCATTGCTTAGGATTCTATCAGATTATTAACTAACCTTTCCATGGTTATAAATAGCTAAATGTCATTAATTTCAGTAGAGTTATGCCAGTTTTTACTGTCAGAGGCTTGATATGCTAGGAAAAGCAAATACCTAGATTTGTATTTATAACTGTAATATAAAGGGATAAATCAAATTTTAACATTTGTAATTTGTTGACTTAATTTTAAACAAAGCTGTAGAGTAAGAGCAGTTCAAACATCACTGAATCCCTGCTGAAACAATCATTATATCCTCCTCTTCTCCATGCTACAGGCAGTGTAAATAATATGAGAAAAATTCTAACAATGATGCTTAGCCTAAGAATTCTTTGCTTCTGATTCTGCCCGTAGTCTTTTTCCTAATTTTCTGCTGCCTCTGCAGGAGGACGGAGTCCTTGGCAATCCAAAGACTTCTTTCGAAGTTTTCTTATTTCTGTATGGGCACAGTTTTTGCATGTGAAAGTGTATGTGAGCATAGTTTTACTCCAACTGTGCAGTGTGTTGCACCACTAGGTAGATCCTTACATAAATGTAAGAATTCGGAAGTCTCTGAGTTCATGTATCCTGTACACATGGACATCATGTGTGTTTTGTCCCTTGCACATGAGCTCCTGAGAATTTCCAGAGCATTTAATTATTTTTAGGCATGCTGTATTTTTGAAATACCTTAATGTCTTAATTAGTAGATAAATAATTTTCAAGAGAAGGATTAATTGAAACTAAAATGTTCTTCTTTCCTTGCATTCTCTGCAGAAAAAGTGTTTTGTTTTATTCCTTCTTGGCAATAAATTTCCATCTTGGAAGATGATATGGGAACAACCAGGGACATGGGAACAGCTAGGGACATACAATAAATGGGAAAAGAGAGATTTGATGAAGAAATACCAAGGTCGTGATCAGCTTAATTGTACTGTAGAGCTTGAGCTCCTTTGTCACTGGTTATGTTAAATGGCCTGATTTCTCTACTTAGTGTTCAGAAGTGCTTTCATTAACAATAAACTGATTTCCATTTTATTATTGTTCCTGAAGCAGACTAAATGCTGCTAAGTACAAAAACAGAACAGGAGGTACTAATGAAAGATTTTGGTAAAAAAGGGTAACTCAAATGCAAACAAATGTAAGCAAAATTAATGGTCAAAAAGATGAGTAGGATTTCAGTGACTTTTTTTACTTTAATTACATTAATTCTAATTTTGTAGACTTTATATTTACCATGCAACCTAAGCATTGAATGATAATCTGAAAGCATTGTTAGACATGTTTGCATACGTGTCTAACCGCATCTCATACAGTTGGTTGTCCAGCTGTAACAAGTAACTGCATAATCAGGAAAGACTTAGAAGATAGCAGATGATCTGATTCTTGCACCTCTTTGTTGCATTCAATATTAGTCTTAATTTGAAGTGAGCTAAAACTTGATAATTCTAGTACATCAACTATAGTTAGTAGAAAATATCTCTAGAGTTGACAGTGTTACATTAATCTCTGACTGCATTAAAGAAACAGGAGTGTGCCCTAGGGATTAATGAATTGGATGGGTACATTGTGGCATTTTGAGACCACCTTTGCTTCTATTTACAGAGCACTGGTTCTCTGCTAATGTGTCGCTTTATAGTTTACAGATTAGGACCCTTCTGCTATTAAGTATTGATGCCAGAAACTGAAACTGCTTGTAGGTCAGAGTACAGCATGGTTTTGAAAGTTTTTGAGGCACGGTAGGCTGTAGGTCGTAAGAGGATCTTCCAGACCTACGTTCCTCTCTTATACTGTAATCTTTATAAATATTTACACTGAGATACAATTGCCCAGATATAAAACTGTCTGTGTAGGTACTGTGATTCTGTAGTGAGGGGAAACTGAAATATAGGCATAGAAGTTTACATATGTAGTGTTGTAAATAAAGTCTCATTTGCTTCACTTGGTGTGACAGCATGTATCAATACTTTCCCTCAGAGAGCTTGTTTGAAGACTGATTTACAGATCAGACTCACCTGACTCCAAGTGGGTGCCTGCATCTAAGCTGGTGTCTTTTTATAGACAGTGCGGAGCAAGTCAGTGCAGTCATTGGAGTGAAGGGTGTGATTAGTTTCATAGTGTCCTGGGTTCAGCAGCAGCCGGTCATTTTTCTCCTTGGTGAGACCAATGACCGGCTGCTGCTGAACCCAGGACACATAGTCAAGTAGGTTCTATTTTCATTCAGATGAATTGCACCATAAACTGCATTGATTAGATTTCTACAGGCTGCAATGGTAGCCAGGAAGCTAGTTTGGCTGTACACACCTGCTTGGCAGGAAGCGAACATTAGATTAAATAAATTGTTCCCTAAAAGTTTAGGTACAGCCAGGCTAAAAATCTGTTTCTTGATTCTTAACTCTGTCCTGTCCAGAGGCCATGGTTTGTTTTTTTTATTTAATTAGAAAAAGTAAATCTTGTGAATGAGGGGAAAAAAATGACTTTATCATTTTATTAGTTACCTTGGTGCTGACAACAGCAGCATGTGTTGGGTTTCTTTGCATGGTTGCTGTGGAACAATGTTTTCCCAGTTTAGTGACAAGTGACAGATCTTTCTGGTGAAGCCACTTGTGCAGGAGTACGCTTTTTCAGGTGTCAGTCTGTCAGGAGATCAGATGTGCTGTTTTTTTATCAGAAGAGAATTTGTCTACAATACTTGCTTCAGTTTCATTCCAGGATTTGTTTTGTGTCAGGATTCCTAGCTTACAACTGAAGACACTTCATTTGTATAGCAGCCAGGAAGGTTTGGAAATGCTTTCTGCCTTAGTTCCTTGCAGATTTTTAAAAATCTTATTCTTTACTATGTGCTGTTTGGAGGAATTTCCAAAACATTCCTATTCTTCCAGGAATTTATTTCAGTCAAATAAAAAACCCAAAGTGCTTCTTTTACAAGTTACACACTCTTAGAATGAATTCTGAATGAAAGTATTTCAAATAATTTGAAAGTTCAAAACTATATTCTGTTCAAGCAAGAACTGATAATACTAAGAGCAAGAAACTTGTGAAGTGACTGTATACTAAACACAAGTCTTGGGAGCCATGGTCTAGGATGAGGCATCCCTGCCTCATTGATACAGGGAAGAAGTTGTTTCCTGTAAGGGTGGTGAGGCACTGGCACAGGTTACCCAAAGAAGTGGTAAATGCTCTATCCTTGCCAGTGTTAATGACAGGCTGAACTGAGCCTTGAGCAGCATGGTCTAGTGAGAGGCATCCCTGGCCATGGCTGAGGGGGTTGGAACTAGATGATCTTAAGGTCCTTTCCAGCCCTAACTGTTCTATGATTCTATGATTCCTCCTAAAACTTGGCTTCTCTGCTAGTAAGAATAAATGAATGTGACTACAAAAAAGGGAAACTGGATGTCAAAGTAGGGAGAATGACATACAAACTTGAAACAAGCATTTCCCTTGCCATAGCTTTTGACAGTCTGGTTTGTAAATAGATCTCTGCAGTCCTAACTATGCTGTCTCAGTTGTAATACTGCGCACTTCTGGGTTGTGAACTGCACTTGTTGTTATTGTAAAATTGTTTATTTAAAAAATACTTAACATTGAAAAATCAGGAACTCGTATTTCTGTGAAATTCAATCAAATCCAGTGTTACTTCGTACAACCTGTAATGCCTAAAATGTCCATCAGTGTCAGCTGAGGTGTGAAGATGATGTTGTATGGTGCAAAAGAAGGATAAGGGACAAAATAGCTTTGTGAATGCGAATTTGGGTAAATATGCTGTGTTCTTTTAACATGTTTGCCTGTACCTGACATGCAGCTGTTCATACAGCAGCTCTTGCAGCAAAGGAGCTGACCTTGGGCTCAGCCAGCTGAACTCTGTTTTAGCTGGCTGAACTTGTGGGAGGCAGAAGCACTCTGGGCCCTCACACTCAGCACTCTTTGGGCTGCACCTTCAATACTCTGTCCAGTTTTGCCCCCGTACAGTACAAGATACACATTAATAAACCAGAACAAGTTCAGCAGAGAACTGTCAAAGCAGTCAGAGGCTGGAGCACTTGCCCTGCAGGGAGAGCCCAAAAGAAGTGCAGTTGTTCAAGCTGGAGAAGGAAGGACTAAAAGCAGCTTGTCTTGTACAAGTATGGAGATTATCAGAACTATATGATACAATGATGGATGGTGAGAGAGTAAGAAGCAGTGAGTGTAAGCTGAAACACAGTGTTTTTACTGCACGTAAATAAAACTTTTTCCTTAAGAGGACATCGAGGCAGTAATGTGGGTTTCCCAAAGAGCTGGGGCAGTTGCAGTCCCTGGATGCTTCCAAGACTGGACTGGTAAAGTCCTGAGCAACCTTGCCTGACCTCCTCCTCCTCTAAGTGGGAGGGGTTTGACTAGAGAACTCCTAAGGACCCTTCCAGCCAGAATTGTCCTATGACTGAGTGTAAGGTAAGAAACTAGGAATATAGTAACAAAGGCATTTCCTGTGTAAAACAGTAAGTTGATGTGTTCTCATTTCTAATTTTTCTGACGAAAAATATTTTATTCGGTTTTGGGTATCAAAATGGTAACATTTTCATTATGATATAAAGAAAACAAAAGAGAAAACGAAAAAGTTAAAATCAGATAAATATAACAAAAAACCCAATACACCTCAGCAATTTTGTTGGGGGAAAAAGAGCAGTTAATACTTCATGTTCCCACAGAGATGGTTGATTGATTTATTTCTTTATTTAAATTGGGTTTAGAAAGTTAAATTCGCAGAAGAGCCGAGATGGGCAAGGACCTCTGGTCTAGTCCAATGCTCCTGCTCAAGCAGGGACACCTAGTGCATGTTGCTCAGGGCCATGCCTGCTTCAGTTTTGATCACCTGCAAGCATGGAGACTCCACAGTCTGCCTTGGGCAGTAAGTTGTAGTCTTTAACTGTTCTGAGGGCTAAAAAATTTTTCTTCCTGTATTTAATTTCATGTATTACTGTTGGTGCCCAT
Organism: Brotogeris chrysoptera; assembly: GCA_030323915.1. Lineage (NCBI taxonomy): Eukaryota > Metazoa > Chordata > Aves > Psittaciformes > Psittacidae > Brotogeris > Brotogeris chrysoptera. Next base: position 13,370 of record JARCZZ010038067.1, read on the forward strand.
TGCCAAGTTGTTACACTGATGTTCTAGACACAAGGCTGTTTATTAGAGTAATTTAATATGGCATTTAAAATGAGGAACTCTTGTTATGACTCTGCACCTTTGTGCAAGGAAGAGAAAAGGCTTTGGCTAAAATGATTCGAGCAAAATGGGTACATTGATACTTTAACAGAATCTTCCCTGTTATGCTTTTTCAAAATGCAAATGCTAGTAAAATATTCATCGTCAGTAAGCAAGCAAAAATATACTTAAAAGTTGTTTTATGGTTATATAGATCTGTAAAAACTTATTCTGCACAGATCTTTGTAGGTGATTATGGATTATAGACTGACTGTAGACAATAGAATAAATCTAAACCTTTACATTTTTTCATTAGCTAGAAATTCAGTGTGCTGCTAAGAAGCCTGACTGGTCTTCCTGTTGATAGGCAGAGGAAAACTATATGCATCTTGGGAACACTATAAAATATGTTCTTTCCTCTGTAATCCTTAGATCGGGTGAGGTAATTTAATAGGGCAAGTAAATCTATAAATCTAGTGACAGGAAATTTGGCATCAGATCCGCTGTATAGCTCAAAAATGTTTCTGTGTATTGTGTAGTTTGAACTCTTGCCATGTTAAATAGAGCTCTATATCTTTATCTCGATCAATAAGTGTATACTCATGTAAGTAGGCTGTATGACTTTTGTGAATTACAGTGCCTCCGCAGAGACCAAAAGGATGTGAGAACAACATCTCCTGGTACTTCAGGAAAGATCTATTGGACTGAAAATATCTTGTTTCTGTTGCAGACCAGCAATCACCTCCTTGGGCCAAAGCCATTTCCCCTGGACAGATTGTTAGCGATATTATATAGTATTGTGGACAACAGAGTTGCTCCAACTGCAAATATATTTTCCCAGGTGAGTGTGTACTTATTATCTTTGTTTCTTTTTTCGCTGTCTAGAATTTTTGAATGGGTTTTACCTTGTTTTTTGTGTCTATTCTCATTCCATCTAATTTAAATTAAATGTAGTGAGAAAACAACCATAGCAGTAATTTAAAGGTGAAAGCTTAGAGTAATATTTGTCTGTAATACTTGCTATGAATTCAAGAAGAAACCTAATAGTTAACTTTTCCTGATCCTGGGCTGTGATCTGTGTTTATTAGTTCTGTGTCTTCTCACTGAAGTCTGGTAGCCTGTTTGTATTTCAATTGAGTGTGTAAATGTTCACTGTCCTATAGCCAGTTAGTTACCTTGTAACACGTTACAGAAATGCAGTGGTGAAGAAGGAGCAGAGAGAGAAATAAGGTATTTGCAGGTGAAAAGTGTTGTCATACATGTATTTTAGGGATAATGTTTTCATTTGGACCAACTCTTGCAGAAGAGAGTCAGTGTCCAGTTTCGCTAGATGGCAGCATAACCGTGGAGTTGAATGGAATTGAGTAAATCTAGTGTCTTCTCTAGGGCTTTGGGTTTGTCAAGTGTAAATGCCTGTTCTGTATAAGTATAGTTTTCTGTTGTCGATTTGATTCCTAGGTTTTTCACGTTTACCTTAGAAGATCTCGATTTCTTTCTTGCTTTCCAGTTGTGCTTAACTTTTGCCTGTAGAAATATTTTCTACTTTTCCTTGCTAGGTCTCAAATTTAACAAAAGATTATTTGCATTTGGTGTCTGCTTTCCTATAAAGTTCTAGGACACATATGCTCAAGATACCTAAACTGTTACTGCTTTGATCATTCCTGTTCAGTGTTCACACAAATATTTGGCAAAATTAATCCCCCAAATATGTAGAATAACCAACAGTAAGTATACATATTGTAAAATCAGCCAACAGAGAAGCTAGGGAATTGTAGTTCTTTATTTTACCATCGGTAGGTGCATATCTTCACTAATAGTGGAATTATTGGACCCAAGTGCTTTACAGATGCAGTAGGCAACTTAAACCTTCACTCAAGCTCCTTTAATTAAACGTTATTATATGATCTGAGGCATGAGACGTTATTAGACATCAACTTGGAAAATCTAATACAAGCATTTTCTTTTTTGTAATTAGATAAGTGTTTTTTCAGCTTAGAGTCTGCCTTGAGATGTCAATGGAATAGCTTCAGAGGTGTTCAGGAAGTGGCTGAAAAATAAAGTTTAGACACATTTATGCATCCTGTACTTGTTTCTTGCCTTTCCTCTGTGATTTCACAGCACCTCAGGAATTCGCTGTGTATTCAGAAGGAACCCTGACTCTCTCTATTTCAACTCGAACTCTCACAGTATTTCAAATTATGAAGATAGGCTGAGAAAGTTGTGGCTGTTGAGCCTGGAGAAGAGAAGGCTGCGTGGAGACCTCAGAGCAGCCTT
>JARCZZ010038068.1:0-10288 GCA_030323915.1 Brotogeris chrysoptera
ATGGTTTAGTGGTTGTAAGTCCTGGGGTAATGGTTGGACTCGATGACCTTAAAGTTCTTTTCCAACCCGGTTCATTCTGTGGCTGTACGTCAGAATTGTATCGCTGCCAACAACTAAACAAGATGCAAGCAGCAGGAATTTAGCTAGTGCTCTCCTGAGGTTTCTTCCTTGTGAACAGAGAGGCTGAGAAAACTGATGGCCTAAAAGAGCCTTGGAAGAGTAAACAGCAACACTGTTGACTTTGACAAATACCCTCTCTCCCTTTAACAATCTCTTTCACTGTGAGTGTGTGTGTGGAGTGTGTGGCCCCGGCCCCAGGCAGGAATAAGACCAGCTCACTAAATGTTTAATATAAACTGAACATCTTTGCAGTCCATGGGTGGATGCAGCCCTCAAAGAACATGCTAATGGGAGATAGGTGGAACATGATGTGTTCAAGGCTTTTTCTTGGTACCAGTGACTTGCCATCTCTGCTCCTGGAACCAACCTGTGGCTCCATAGGGAGTCTGCAAGTAGTTGTATGGTGGTGGTTTTGTGTTCTTTTTTTGGTTGGTTGGGGTTTTTTTTTTGGTTTTGCTTTTTTGTACCTAGCCAAATTGTGCCTGATACACTGAAGGGTGCCTTCAGTGTTGTCTCCTTTATACTCTGTTAAATTGTACAGAACTGGAAAGTATCATTAAGAGCTAGGTAAGCATTTACTTCTAGGCGTAGAATAAGTATGTTGCCTGTATTTTTCACAACAACTGCCAGGGGCAACTCTAGGTTAACTACAGAGCTAACTGAAACAACAAACTTATGTCCAAGGCCTATATTAGATGTTACATGAGGCTGCTGGTGCTTTAGTAGCACACATATCCTTTGATTCTTAGAACAAGGAAGTGAACTGGGGAGCTGAAGTATGCTTTCCTGAGCAGACACTAGCTAACAGTGAGACACTGGTATCTCAAGTCTTCTGTGATCCTGGAAAAAACTAATCTAGACCCGCAGGATATTATTGTGTTAAGTGCACACAATAGCCTTAGTTAGGTTTCTGAGAGGAAAAGAAGATGTTAGGACTTTGCAGTCAGCCTGCAATAGCTATTATCGTTAATAATGTATTAAAAAGAAGTTTTATAGCCCTGAGGCTATCATCTCAATGATGCATAATCTCAGAAATGTCAAGGTGACTCGGGGTACCATGATGGACCGTGGCATCTCTGAACTGCTCTGAAATGTGCTGTTTCAAATAGCACGCATCCTGAAATGCACACGGCACTCAGGCACAAAGGCTGTGTCGGCCTCTGAATCATAAACACTCTCCTTGGCAAGGGTACAGAGCATCAGCAGTGAGTATTGTCTTTGCCTCCTAAAAATGTGGGCTTGTTTTTACAGTCTGTTGCTAATTTGGTGTATGAATGGTTCTGTAGGTAAATAATAATCTAATTCCCCCCCAGTAGTGGGATAGAGATACTTTTTGCTCCTGCTCATATTGAGGGGGATCTAATATGGCTTAAATATTGCGGATCCAATAGGGACATCCTTGTCACGTTGCTACAGCGTAGCTGGATGTTCTCGCAGTTAACAGTGCTTGTGTGTGTTAGTTTTGTGCTGTGTAACCATACTTCTCTCTCAGATAACATTATTCTTTCCCTGAGCACAACCTTCATTCACACAGTGGGTTAGCCAGCACAGTATTCTTGTTTGTAAACTGCTTTAGAGCAGCTTTGAGCTCTTGCCTGGGGTCAGTACAAATCAAAGTTGAGAACTAATGCCAAAACCTTCCGCACAGGTACGCTTTGGCCAGTTGTGTGTTGTTTCTAATACAATTTATGTTTTTGTAATACAGTCCCATGGAACAACATAATACATTGATAATGTGAAGGGAGGAGTTAGGAGAAGTTAATTTGGATTCTTCAGACTGTAACAGAATGTTGTGAAATAAAGGACAGTTCGACTGTTGTCTTCTGTTGGAGTGAGTAGTTGAAAATTCCTAGTGAACAGCATTCCCAGTCGGGGCCAGCTGGTGTAGCCACTCCTCCCACCCTGTGACCTGATGTTTTCATTTTGGTTTTACACAGTGCCTTTCAACAATAGGCTTTTATTATGTTTAGTGGACTTCTTTTGTGTAACGGGCTGGGCTTCCTGACCAGCAGAACATCTGCCTCCCTTGATAATTACCCAGGAGTTTTCTCTCTGAAAGCACTTGTAGTACGATATGTTTACTCAATAACTCGCTGTGCACTTGGCGTTCCGATTGGGTATTCCCATTTTAGCACCAGTTGGCTTTCTGAACGAAAATAGCCTTCCTGGTATGACAGTGCAGGTGCAAATCTGTTGGGCCTTGAACAAAACGAAGGTGGCCCCTTGCCACTTTGATTTTGGTTTTGTTTGTTTGTTTTATTTTCCTGCTAGAGGACTGACAGCTCTTATTCTGGGACTCTCATGTGGTCTGGGCTGTGCACCGGGAAATTTGTCTCTACCTATTGCTTGTTTATACTACAAAGTGACTTTGGGTAGTGCTAATGCCAGTCAGAGCTCTGCGGTAAACCCCTGCCTTTAACAGAGTTAGTACCAAACTCTCCTTAAAGTTGCTGGGGGAAGAGGAGCCTCAATCCACCCCACTCCTACCAGGTTGATGCTAGTGCTGGAAATAGATGCCCAGAGTCTTGAGAGGGATCACAGGTCAGCAGGAGAGCACCTGAAGAGCGGGACAAAGGAATTCCAGCCAGTAAGTCAGCTTCACTGGGGACTAACTTAAGTGCATCTCTAGAAATGCAGGTAACAAAAAAGGAGTTACAGACAGGCACAGGCCTGCAAGGCTGTGATCTTATTGGCATCACAAAGATGTGTTGAGTGGAAGGATACAGGCTATTTAGGAATCGTCTAAGGAACCTGAAGGTGTACAAGCCCATAGGACCTGACAAGGTGCATCCATGGGGCCTGAGGGAATTGGCAGTTGAAGTTGCCAAGCCATTTTCCATAATATTTGAGAAGTTCTGACAGTGTGGTGTAGTTCCCACTGACTGGAAAAGGGGAACCAAAACCCCTCATTTTTTAATGAGGGGAAAAATGGATGACCTGGGGAGCTACAGGTTGGTCAGTCTCATCTCTGCGTCCAGCAAGATCATGGAGCAAATCCTTCTGGAAACTATGCTAAGGCACATGCAAAATAAGGGGGTAATTAGTGACAGCCAACACTTGCTTCAATGAGGCCAAATTATGCCTGATAAATTTAGTGGCCTTCCACGATGGGGTTATAGCACTGAGGGACAAGGGAAGAGTGACTGGCGTCATTTATCTGGAGTTCTGCATGACATCCTTGTCTCTAAATTGGAGAAACATGGGTTTGATGGACGGACCATTTCCTGGAGAAGGAATTGGCTGGATGTTCACACTCAGAGTTGTCAGTGGCTTGATGACCAAGTGGAGACCAGTGCTGAGTGGTGTTCCTTGGGGGTAGGTGCTGGGACAGGCGCTGTTCCTCATATGTCAGTGACATGGACAGTGGGATTGAGTGCGCCTTCAACAAGTTTGCTGATGACACCAAGCTGTGTGGTTTGGTTGATACGCTGGAGGGAAGGAATGCCATCCAGAGGGACCTTGACACGCTTGAGTGGTGGGCCAATGCCAACCTCATTAAGTTCAACAAGACCAAGTGCAAGGTCCTACAGCTAGGTTGGGGGAAGCCCAAGCAAACCTATAGGCAGGATGGAGAATAGATTGAGAGCAGCCCTGAGGAGAAAGACTTGATAAGAAGCTTAACATGAGCCAAAAGTATGTGCTCGCAGCCCAGAAAGCCAACCGTTTCCTGGGCTGCATCAAAAGAAGTGTGATCAGCAGCACTTGGGGTACAGTGTCAAGGACCTCTGGGGCCCCAAACATAAGAAGTATGTGAATCTTTTGGAGCAAGTCCAGAGGAGGGCCGTGAAGATGGTCAGGGGCTGGAGCGTTTACCGTATGGAGACAGGCTGAGAGAGCTGGACTTTCCCAGTCTGGGGAGGCCTTATACCAACCTTCCAGTGCCTAAAGGGCCTCCGAAAAATCAGGAGAGGGGCTTTTTGTAAAAGAATGTAGTAAGAGGATAAGAGGCAATCGCTTTAAACTGAAAAAGCTTAGATTTAGATTAGACATGAGGAAGAAGTTTCTTCCTGTGAGGGCGGTGAGGCCCTGGCACAGGCTGCCCAGAGGAGCTGTGCCTGCCCCATCCCTGGCAGTGTTCAATGCCATGTTGGACGGGGCTTTGAGCACCCTGCTCTAGTGGAAGGTGTCCCTGACCATGGGAGGGGGGTTGGAACTGGATGAGCTTCAGGTCCCTTCCAACCCAAAATTTCTATTAAAAAAAATAAAGCTCTCGGAACCAGTGCTGTAACTGGCAGACTTCTGAATAGCAGCCCTGAGCCTAATCTCTGACAGAGGCGCATATAATCGCATATCTGCCTATACGTTTTGCTCTAAAACCAGGTGACTGTGTTAGCTGAGGTAATGCCGTGCCTAAGGGTACAAAGTAATGGTGAAAGGCTTTCTTTGCGGAGCTGGGCTTGGTGCTGTTCTGACATGATCACACAGACATTAATTTCTTGCAGAATGGGACGTGTACTGAAGAAACTTCCATCTGCTTGGCAGGAGCCTGCAGTGTGCACTGCAAACAGATATTTGTCTGTCATCCAAGTGAGTTATACCAAGTGTGCATTCCTCAGTCTCCCTCTGTAAAATGAGGGTAATTCTTTCTTCCTTTTGTAAGATGTCCTGGATGAAAGGTGTTTAATTGATGTAAAGTCTTATTGTTAGGAATGTGCCTCATTGCTTCCAGTTGCTCGTGCTGCTGACATACAACCCAGCTCTTCTCATCTTGGGCATTACTCCAGTAAAAGAACAAGTTTTGACTGGTCTTCATGAAGTGAGAGCCCTGAGTTCATGGAGCTGTTGCTGTTTTGTACCACCTTAATGGTTTACCTTGATTGTACTAATGCTTTTCCTAATTCTAACAGGAAAAGTGATGCTTGCTTCTGTCCAGCAACATTAAACACGCTTGATTAACTTGCAGTAAAGCAGAGGCATTGCCTGTAACAGGTTTTCTTAGCAGGCAGCAGAGCTGTTTGTCTCCAAAACATTGTCAGGTTTCTCTCCCTGGCGCCTTTTTCTTTTCCTTTAAAAAGACACTGCTTGCTAAGGCCTCCTATTCTGGAGGCCATCAGTAGTCTCTCCTTGTCTTCAGCTGTAACCAATCAGCCTTTTCTGCCTCTTCTTATTTTCTTTCTCCTTTTCCCAGGAAAGTTTTCAGCCCCCCAGTATCGGTGAGGGAGATCAGAGGCTGCAAATGCAAGAAGTCCTAGCAGATAGTATGTTTAGAGGGTATGTAGACACTGTTCTAAGTGTCTGTCAGGCTTAATTGGCTGGTTTTAGTCCTTGGCACAGACAGCTCTAGGACTCTTCATTTCCAATGCATTCCTTTCTCATAAAGGCATTGATGTCAGAGGTCTTGGGAGTGGTAAGGAGAGCGGGATGTTATCTTCTGAAAACAAAATCACTGAAAACAAACCAACCAACCACCTCATAAACAGCCCTTTCTAGTTCCTTTCTTCCCTGGCCCTGTGGCTGTATTGTGCTGTTATGAAGAGACCTATAAAGAGAGAACCACTGTTTTACAATCCTGGCAGGTCCTAAAGAAATCCTGCTGATGGGAGTCATTATCTAGTATCTGCCAGAAGCCCTGGGAAGAAAGAAATGGAATTGGGGTCTCCCTGAAGATCTCCAAATTAAGAGAAATGCAGCCTTCAGATGCTTATTATATTTAATTATATAAGCAAGGGTTAATTAGGAAAGCCTCTTTGATATTTCAGGTGTTTAAAAGATCACTTAAAGCTGAGCAAACCAGGCTTTGGGATGGAGACCAAAGTCTTAACAAGTCACCCTATGGGACTTCTGCAGTCCTATGTGACTCTCACTTTCACTGGCTCATCTTGCTATTTTCCAAGCTATGACGCAGATGGTAAGGCAAGAATAGGGAGTATTAACGCCTGATAAGCACTGCAGCAGTTTGCAAAGTCACCAAGTAACTGAATTTGAAGTAGATTATCATATTCATGGTCTGAATGCTTGCATGTGTACTAGCACATACAGTTTTGTATAAATAATCACGATATTAATTAATTTGTTACATATTTGGCGTAGGATGTGTATTACTTCCTCAGTAATGCCAAACTGCAGGCTAGCTCTAACAGCATTGGATGTGTTTTAAATAAATAAATAAATAGGAGAAATGGCCAAGGCTATGAAAATCAGAGATGTAAAAGGTTTAAGTTCACCATGAGGAGTCTGTGTGTAATCTGGTACACATCAGGTTTTTGAGCTATGGCTTTGATAAACTTAGAAATTCCGATTGCATCCTTGAAAGCAGCTGTGAAAGAATAAAATCTACGTAAAGAAACAGTTCATTTTGTAGGAGTTGGCTTCAGCCAGATGTGGAACTGCTAAGGGAAGAAAACGCAAGGCTCTTACAGAGAAGTTGGGTTTGTTGTGTTAAGGTTGTTTTTCTTAGTTCTTTTACCCCCACCCTGCACCCAACCCCCCTCCCATCAGATAATCTTGCCAAAAGCTCATAGAATCTATTTGAAGTCCTCAGTTCATTTGAATAATAGCATAGGATAATTCCAACAGCACCAGGCATTTTGGTGATTCCTGCCTTGCCTCTAGCTGCTATTCCAGCCTGGTACAGATCCCATCATGTCTGATTACATATACAGCCTTAGGCAGGTGTCTTGGATACCCCAATGGACTGAGTGCAAAGACTTCCAACAAAAATCTACAGCCTCTGGGAATCCATTTCCTGCATTAATATGGCACTATGGGAAATCATAAATTAAACCCAATGTTTTCAGTTTCTTGAGACATAAAAGGTTTCTCTATTATCTACTTGAGCAGCTAAAAATTCTCTTCGCTAATAATACATTGGCTCCAAAGCTGGGAAATGCTCTATTCTTTTGTTTGTTTTTTTTGTTTTTTCTTCAATATTGGGTACTCTTTAGCATCTCCAGTCATAACTTTCTAACTGCATAAGATCTGACATTAAAATGGAACACCTCAAAACCTAATAACTTAGCTTTGTCTCATAACTTGTTTCCTAAGCTCCAGTCAACACAAAAACTGGTTAATTTTGTTTCCCTCTTGTTTGAGATGTGTGTTAATAAAAATCTACATCAAGTTGCAGAACTGGCTCCTTCCCAGAAGCATATTGTGCAAGGTAACAGCAGCGAGCTGTGCATTGGAAAGCCTGTCTGAGAGCACGCAGTTGGAAGCACAGGGCTGTGCTTTCTTCGGCATCGCACTGCTGTACAGATCATAGCAGGACTCCAGCATCATGGAACTGCAGATCTGGGCAGATGCTCTTTAACAACTGGTTTGATGCGTGGTGTTTATGACAAGAAGACTTGTTTAAACTTGTGTTCAAAGTCAGTTGAACTTGGATCATGCAATGAAACACTCTCTGTACTTTGGTTAGTCTCCTTGCTGTTTTCACAGTAGGAGCTATTTCTAAAATGACTGATGGGAGCAAGGGACTTTCCTCACTTCCGAAAGTTTATGGACCATTATTTATATATATATTCATATATATTGTAATATATTTATATTTACAATTATTTGTTTTAAACTGCTTTAGTTTGACAGTGTTAGTGCAGAGCCAAGATTATCTGCAGAACTGCATCAATTATGCCTGACTAAGGATCTGGCTGTTTCCTCTTACTGTTGAATAAAATAAGGATACACCCGCCTTGGCACAATAGCGAAGTGCATCTTTAGGAGGTATAGGCACAGAAAATGAGGTACAAATTCCTGTTCTGGTTATTTGGTCATAAATGCACTCGGCTCTTGAGCCCAGCCCTGCCAGATATGAATACGTAGGGGAGTTGGGCAGACAGGTAGTCAGGCCTAACAGTACTGAGGGGAGGGGGGGGGAGGATGAAGGTGAGGAGAAAAGGCTCTAGAGTTCAAACCTGGCAAAATCTTGTCTTTGCAAAGTGAAATTGTGGAGATTTAATTTACAGATTAGCAACTGACAATTCTTCATCAAAATCAAGAGGCAGCTGTCAAAGAGACAACCAGTTGCCTATGAGTGGGATTTAGTTTGAGAAGGCTGATTGCTAGTCAGTGTAACTCTTCTTTCCTGCAACTGTTATGATGTTCTAGCTAGGTTACTTATCCTCACAAATCTGGAACTACAGCCAGCTATACTGTCATAAATTCAACATGAGCTGCTTGTTGCGTGGCGCACTGTCAACAGTATGGTATACAACAAGAGTGTGAGTCTTTTATTTTCTTCTTCTTTCCCCCCCCCCAAATTAAAAATTCATTCCGAATAATGAAATAGTAAATGGGCAAGAAGAGTAGGTCAGACTCTACCTGTCAGTCGTGACAGGCACAGAGTTCTGTAGCAATAGGCTATAGGTATATATACCTATATACAGGTATATATACTTCTGGCGGTGGAAAGTCTGCCCCAAAGGGAGGTTAAAGTACTGCAAAAGAAGTTTCCTACAGAGTTATGGATATAATTAAAGTTACCTCTATTTCACTGGGGTCAAGAGTAGAGGTATGGATAGAAGAAAAAGGAAAGAAGAGTGGCTTATGTCCATAAAGCAAAAGCAGACAATGGATATTTGTGAAGAAAGTGATGCATGCTTTTCCCCCAAAGACAGTGCTGTACGGCCCAGTGCCACGGGTGATGGGGCAAAGCATTTTCAGATGCAGGCTCTTGCCGTTAAACCTCTTTGTTTTGTTAATTGCTTTGCAAGCAGGGAAGGGGCTCCAGGCATCTCCATCAGCGCACAAATACCTGGTCATATCTCATGTCTGGTAGCTTGGGGCAGCACTCATTGCTCTTGGGGATTGCTCATTGTCCCTTGGATGCCTTCAGAAACTGTTGGCTGCTGTTCAGGGCTGTTGAATAACAATCAGGTATTTTCTTCTTTCTTCTTGTTTTCCCCCTTCCTTCTCCTCAAGCTGCCTCCTGTGACCATCAGCCTTTCCCCACCCCACACACCATCTGTTGTTCCTTGGTTTTGATCTCGGCGTGTGTCTCTGTTTTGGGTGAGGATTTATTATTAGGATATGTCTGCTTTCTTTTCCCCTATGTGTTTTCGAGATGGACAGTAGCCAATGGCAGATAACGAGGGGAAAATATGAAGAAATATAAATATAAATCCTGTGCTCTGGAGAAAAAACCCCCCATTGTTCCTAATGTGAATCTCTGCTCATGAGTTGCTTTTTCACTTTCCCCTTTGCCCAATTTGCTTTCCTAAGGGCACTACCTCCCACTTAACGCAGGTGTGAAGCAGGTGTTCTTTATGACCTGAAGATGCTCTATTTGGGGTAAGCATGTGTCAGCCGAAGTCCCCACCTGCTTGCAGAGTGTGTTCTTCAATGTCAAATTTAATGGATGGCTTGAAGGCTGAAAGGGGGTTTGTGGGGTTTGTTTTTTTTGGGGGGGTACATGTCTGTCTCCTTAGGAAAGTAACTAGGGCAGCAATATTATGGAAGTACAGATATCTGAATTCTTGACAGTCAACAGTTTGAATGTTGACTACCTTTGTGTTTATATATGTGTAGAAGGAGGCAGTTTTGTGAGAAATGTAAGAATTATCTATGAGATGAGATATACAGAGATTGTCCTTGAGACCGAGCTGTCTTACTGGATAGCTTGTGCTGGTTTTGGCTGGGATAGAGTTTATTTTCTTCCCAGTGGTTAGTATGGGTCTATGGTCTGTATGTGCCCTGGAAAGAGTGTTGATAAAATAGGGATGTTTTAGTTACTGCTGAGCAGTACTTGCAAAGGGTCGAGGCGTTTTCTGCTTCTCACACCTCCCTATTAGTGAGGAAGCTGGAGGTGTGGAAGCTGAAAGCGGGCACAGCCAGGACAGCTGATCCCAACTAACCAGAGGGATATTCTATTGCTGAGCATGAAGCCATACGGTACAGAACTAGGGGGAAGGTTGATTTAGGGTGCTGCTGCTTGGGGACTGGCTGGGCATCAGTCAGTTGGTGGTGAGCAATTATTTTCATTTGCATCCCTTGTCTGTCTTGAGGTTTGTTTCTGTTTGTTATTTTCCTTTTCATTACAATTTATTCTTCTTATTTCAATTAATAACTTACAGGTCGAGATAAGAACAATTTTTCTCATATTTTATCCTTCTGATTCTATTCCCCCCATCCACTGTGGTGTTTGGTGAATGAGCAGTTGTGTGGTGCTTAGTTGCTGGCTGGTGTTAAACCATGACATGGCTGTGATTTCATGTTTTCTTACACTGGGAACCTT
>JARCZZ010038068.1:31733-47425 GCA_030323915.1 Brotogeris chrysoptera
CTGGCCTTGAGCACTGCCAGGGATGGAGCATTCACAACTTCCCTGGGCAACCCATTCCAGTGCCTCACCACCCTTACGGGAAAGAACTTCCTGTTTAAGTTTGAACCCGTTACCCCTTGTCCTATCACTACAGTCCCCGATGAAGTGTCCCTCCCAGCATCCCTGTAGGCCCCCTTCAGATACTGGAAGGCTGCTATGAGGTCTCCACGCAGCCTTCTCTTCTTCAGGCTGAATAGCATTTACATGAAGTTTGGGGTTAAAGTCTAGCAGGCACCTGACATTCTCCCACTTCTCTTTCACTCCTTGAGCTGTTCCTGAGGTAGCAGCAATGGGAGAGAAAGAAAATGCTGGTCATACTGCAGCTACTCTTACAGGCAGACCTTCAGAAGTGAATACAGTGTAATTCCTCATTTAGTATTCCCGCTGCTGTTTTAAGAGCTAGTAGGTTTTTGCTGGACTTTGATCTTTTTCTTTTCTTTTTCCTTTTTTTTTTTCCCCTTTTTTTTCCTTTTCCCACTCACTGAAAGCAATCATGTTTGTTCTGCTTAATGAGAAGATTTCTGCTAAATCCCCTCGCAAATGGTCCCTCGTCTCTGTTTGCATTTCCGAATATTTCCTCCTTCACAGTGTGTCAGTTCGAGGGAGGAGCAAAATCACTATGGCAGCAAGCTGCTTCTCAGACATGTCAAAGAAACCTGCCAAGGTTTCATAGGTTTATTGTGTGCAGTGATGAGATTCTCTTTTGTTGTTCATCATATAATCAGTTCAAAATAGCAGTATTTGAACTAGGATTTCACACTCCCTTATCCTCTCCCTGGCATTGCCACTGTGTGTTTCCTCGTCTATGTCAGCCTGGTGCTTGCTCCTGAGAGGGTGGAAAGGAACCTGGGGTAAAAGCTGCCTTAATTTGCTTCTGAAAGACAAAGGTTTCATGGTTATTGTATTGGAGCACTGGTACGTAGCAAAACAGCAGCCCCCCGGGAGTGTTCAAGTGGGGTTTTCTGGGACTGTGTCACATTGGTTTTCTCCCTGGAAGGACAGAAGAGCTCAGAAAAGCCAATAACAGCAGATCAGCCTTGTCTAAGCTGCAAGACTAAGCCATTTTTTTTAGATCATGTCAAGGGACAGCATCCCCAGAAAGGAGCTATTGCTGCTCAGCCGGCCATTCCTACTGAGAGCGGTGAAACTGTGATAGATGCTCCTCTTGTAAGATGTGCTATTGCCATTGAGAAAGCACTTCCACAGCTCTGGCATGTGCTTACTTCAACCCACCAGATCAATTTCCTAAATCCTTTTTGGACTCATTCTTTCAAATGACATCTGGAAGATCCCGGTGTGCAGTACTCGGTTGCAGGTTTTGTGCTCTTCCAGGCTGAGGGCTGTGGCAGTGTGATCATACTGTTGAAACACCTGCCCCCCCTGCACTGCACACCTATAAGGAACACTCTTGGGTCTGATTTTTGTGGCATCCACACAGTTATTCAGCTCCTCAGTGCAGGCAAGTCCTGATCCTCCAGCTGTGTCAGCAACTTCTTGTGGTAATGCCACCAAGTCAAAGGATGACCTGGAACCTTTTCTCCATAAAGTGTGCTGTGCTTTGGTGTTTTGGGACGTCCACTGGAGAATATAAGTAATGCTCTGTGCCCAAAGACTGGGTTTTGATTACTTAATCAGAACATACTGGTTAGTAGTTACACTACTGCTAGTCTGTTGATACGCTATCAGATGACCAAGTTTAATTTTACCTTGAGATTGGAGACAAATCTGCCTCAGTTAAACACTTAGAATTGTTTTTTTCAGAGGCATTCATTTCATTCTACTGAATGTAGGGGAAACAAAAATTCCTGGCTTAAGTTCTGCAAGGTACCTGTTGGTCTGTGTACATCTGCAGTGCTAAAATAAGTCACCTGAATCCAGCCTGTACTCTTTAGAGTGCTTGATTTAGAACCTTTAATTGGATTTTTCTTTTGTTACATGCTGGTTTTCTCTCTTTTTGCATTGACAGCAACAAAGAAATGCTTATTTCAGTGCAATTTCATCGGTTATGTATAGAAACAGGGCAAATACCTAGGAAATCAGAATGGATCCCAGAAGGGCCTCGTGCCAATTTCTGCTCCAACTTCTGAAGGTACCATTTACATAATGCAACATCTTCACTGGAATGAATAAACCATGATTTAATGCAAGACCTTTTGTCTTTTATACCTTATATTTAAATAATAGATGCATAAAAATTAAAATAAAAATACCTGAGAGAGTGATGTTTGGTTAATGAAGCTGTGAAATTGATGCTTGTTTCTGATGTGCGGCATCAAAAGTAGTTTTCATTCTTATTTTACTAAGCAGTAAGAGGCAGGTTCATATTAGCTGGTCTAATCTGCTCAACTTTATATTATTTTAACCTCAGCTGCTCCCCATGCTCAGTTTCAGTTAATATATTGCTAGGTTCCCTCTGGTCTCCCTTTCTGCTTCCCTGTGGCTATTTAAGATCATCGATGGCTCAGAAAGAGTCACTGTATTTTAAGACAAGAATGGACATGGAAGGTAAGTGTCTGTTAGTCCTTTTCTTGGCTTAGACCCATACCCCTGTGTCTCTAACATCTCTTAGAAGAAATCAGTGATTTATCAAAAAGTGCCTCCATACTTGTTTGGGGTTTTTTGTGTGGGGTTTGTTTTGTTGGGTTTTTTTTTCTGTTTGGTTTGCTTTAGTTTGGGTTTTCTGACCGCACTGGACAATTCCATGGAAGTGAGGAGGGTCTCCCTGTGCTCTAACTGAAGGCTTTAACCACGCTGCAGACACTTCTCTATATAAAATTTCTATAGCCTGCAGCCTCTGTAGGCTTCTCTCCTCAAATAGGTTTCCCATCTGGTTATTATTGCTTCTATTCATGGCTGTGGGTTGTTGGGCTTTTCCCCCATGAAGCTTGTGGGACAACTACTTGCATTCCCTTCCATGCTGGGCTCCCTCCATTCTCAATTCCCTCTTAAATTTTCCTCAGTGGGAGAGTGTTTTCTTTATAAGCTATGAGCAGCCCAGTGAGGCAGCCTTTCAGCTTTCACTCACTACCGCTGTCACATGCATCTCCACGAGCAGCTAGCTTAAAGGAAACCAGTTTCCAAAATGTTAAACGTTAGGAAAGCTCACCCAGCACATGCTTGATGTGCCATCTGTTACAAATGGGAATGAGGCTACAGCTGAGAAAGTAAGAAATAGGATTTGTTCCTCCTCCTCAGTGTGTTCTATGTGCCACGCTGTACTCTGCATATCCTGCCATGCCATCGTTTTTCTACCATCTTCAGGTTTCCTTTGCAGATCTGACTTTCAGCCTTTTCTTAAAGCATGTAAGCAGTCTTCCCAGCTTCTATACTGCCTCTCAGGCACTGGTCATCTATAATGCCCTGGCTGGAAGTATGGTGCTAGCAAGTCCCAACTGCTCTTAGAACAGATGATGTTAAGACTTGTAGGAAGAAACATAAGCTGCTTCTACCTTTCTAAGGCTCACTGGCCCTCAAGGATATCTTTCCAATTCTGACCTGATCCTGTAGTTATTTCCTTCTGGCCTTATTTTCTTAATCAGATGATGGAGAACAGCCAAGGCGCACCACTAATTCTATTTACCATGCCCTGTATGTCCCAATTGTAATAAATTTCAGGCTATATTGTTCTTTGGCATCTGAGAGTATTGTGTTGATGCAATGAAGGATACCCTCATAATGAGTCTAAGGCTGTAACTTTACTTCCTCACAGTAAATGTTGGTCATTGCAGTTGCTGTAGCTGTAGCCCTGTAGCATGGCATCCTTTTTTCAGTATCTCTCTTCCCCCCCACACACACATGGGAAGCAGACATTCAGAATCTGGGTGCTGTTTTGGCCCACATTCATTTCATAAAGCAGTGTCCCAAAGACTAAACTATGAGCTGGAATGGGATAGGATTGTGCTCCTGCTTTTAAGGTTGGAACAGTGCCGAGCAGCGGATGCATCAGTATCCTCTAGAACTAGTGATGTTTTTCTTTTTTTTACTCCCCTACCCTGCAGGTGTTGAGATGGGGGTTTTCAATGGGTTCCTCCTCTCTGTTACAGACAATACTTCTGTCCTAAAGTACTTGCTACAGAGTAAGCGCTTCACCAGAAGTGCCTTTTCAGTCAAGGAGTGTTCCATCTCCCTGTGCTCCACTACTCTCGAAGCGTGAGGAATGGTAACTAAGGGAACAGGGTTCTGTGAAATCGATAGTGTGAAACCACACACAACTACATCGCATATTTTTGACTAATCTGAGAACAAATGCTTAAAACCACAAGAAAACTTAATGCCCTATGCATGGCATCGCTGCATCCTGGCGGTACAGGCCCCTTTGCACAAGGTTTGTTCTTTACATTAGCAGAAGCACAAGAACCCGTGTTAATGGCTTTCAGAGACGTGAGACAAATCTATACAAGTTGTAAATCTGGAATAAATGTTTGGTCTGGGTGTGTGTATTTTGGACTTCCTGGTGCGTGGTATGGGGGTGGTTTGTTTGCTTTTTGGGTTGGTTTGGGGTTTTTTTTGTTGGATTTTTTTTGGGGGGGTTTGTTTTGTTTTGTTTTATTTTTGTTCAAGTCAGCTCCTTAGGACGTATGCTGAAAACCAGGAGGGTACTGGAACATGACAGCAGTGTTTATGAATGTATCAGACCTTGATAATAGCCAGCTTTCAGACTGATTCAACTGTCAGGAATACCCAGAGTATGACTTCAATGTAAGTATTTGAGAATGGAACACAAATACCTGCTGCTTCCATATTTATATAAAAAGAGATTTATAATAATTCTTGATGGCAAATCTGCCTCGCATTGGATTCAGTATTATACTTTGATGTAGTATATGGGGTCTGCAGATGTCTTCTCACAAAAAGCATTAACCTCTTTAAACTGCATTTACCACAGCCTTGGAAATAAGTGAGGTGTTATTGAGATCGGAATCCAGGCTGTGGTATAAACTGGACATTACTGTCTACATAAGGGAAATTATTCTGCTTTCCTATCTGGTTACAGTAAGACTAGTGCGTCATTAGGAGCTTTGCCAGGGGAAATCCGTATGTCTGACATGTAAGAGATCAGAGCTACGTTACAAACTCTTCAGTTGCTAAAATGCAGTTGAACAGCATGTTACTGATGCAGATACAGGGAGAAAAGACTTCAGTAGCATAGCAGAGTGCACTTCTGAAGGTCAGAAATGTGCAGCGCTGCAGTTGAACACACCTGCAGAATCCCTGGGGTCTTCAACCCTTCAGAGGTTTCTGTAAGAAACAAATTACAGAGCAGCTCCAAATATGGAAGAACTGGAATAATATTGTTTCCTTTTGTTAGGAAAGGATCAAAGCAGGCTCTAAGAGGAAAAAATAGTTCATAGCTCCTCTTGTGAATTCACTACTCTCATTTCATTCTAGGATGTAATATAAGCTGAAGGACTAATTTGTTATTAAGTGGTTTATTCTTTTTTAATGTCTCTCTTAAACGCTAGTATTGTCTGTGCTGAAAAGGATTACTTCGGAGCTGTAGAATAAGTCCCAGAGGATGAGAATTCAGCAAGGGAAAACGATATTTCATCAGGATGCTAAAATATTGGATAGAAGTAATTGCTCGTTTACATGGCAGGCAAAAGGCTTGGAGAATGTGTGAGATGCTGGGTCAGCAAGAGGAAAAAAGAATGATGGGAAGCAGAACTTTAGCAGTTTGACTATTTTCTGTATGATTGCTGCTCCCAAGTAGATGAGTCCTGCTAAAGGAATAGAGGGCAGGGAGGAGGGAATCACCAACTATAGAGAGATCTCTAATCTTGTTTTATAAACAAGACTGATAACAAAGCAAATTTGAATTGGGGGAAATGCTAAAGCGATGTTGGTCCAGCCTGCTCATCTCTTCACATACTCCAATAATTTCCTCCAATGGGTAGAGCAAAGCTTACTTCATTTCCTTAAAATGTCAAACTGCTGCTGGGAAGGACTGGTGAAAATAAATTGCCTGTGCATCTCTGATAGGGACCATGCATGGCAGCCAATGTACTGTCACTCTTTAAATATTGAAAGACTTCCAAGGTCTTGTCCCTGGCTTTGAAAGTTTAGATGTGATGTGGTTGGTTCTGTGGTTATAGAGAATAATGAAAAGTCAGAAAAAGGTGACACACTTTTACACAGCACTTGAAACGGGTGTAGGGAGCAATTATTAGTAGTTGTGCTAATATCTGGTTTTGATAAAAATGACAGCCGTACCTAGACGGTGTCGAGTGAGTCACAAAATGACAGGTTCTGATATAACACTTCTGACAGTGAGTGTTTCCCAGATACTCAAAGAATGTGTGCGGTGTTTCTACTTTTACAAGAAGTTGAGCAGCATATCAATATCCATGCCTTCCTAGAGCTGGAAAGTCCTTTCTGTAAGGTTGAAAAACCCTCAACTATTCTAAAGACAAGTAGTTCTCTGGAACTGAAGTATCTGGCTGTTGAATAGCTGCTTCATAAGGTTGGTGTGTCTTCATGTGTCTTCTGATGTCTAAAGTGGTTTGAGTTATGAGGGAGCCCTTTTCTGTCTTTAAGATGTCTGTCTTCCTCCTACAAGGATTTCTGGGTTCTACTTGTACAGCCCCCCTTTAGTTAGGGGCTAATTAGATTTTCCCTTTCTTTTTCTTTAAATGTCTAGGAACTACACGCCTTTCTCCCCTTCTGGCACATTTGCTTGAAACTGGTCAGTATGTCTTGGGATGTGAACACACATGGAAAATCAGTCAGGCTGGAAATAATACCTAAACCTTCCAGGCCAGTGACATGAACAGGAACATTTGCTTTACATTTTATTTTGCCAGGCTTGAAAAATAAAACATGGTCAGGTTTGGCTGGTAGCTTTAGCACTCATTGTGTCAGCTGAGCCTCTACGTCTGAACCAATTACTATGGTTTAAGTGGGATTGGGCAAAAAGGCAGTTACATTCAAACTGCTTTATTGGCATGACTAGGGTCACAAGCTTTGCCAAAAGGCATGGTGCCACTAGGGATTTGAGAGATTCAACATGTCAAAATGATTTTTGTCTTAAAGTAAGTGCCGTTTGATTCTTTATTCTGCAATGATAGAACTAGAATTAGGTTTTGATCTCTGTTCCTGATCCTTAGAAGTTCAGATAAATAATCTTGGTAATGGCAGTGTGACACTGTGTCAACTATGCAGATGAAATATAAGGAAAAGCTTTGTCTTTTCATCTAAAAACTGACAAAGGTCAAATGATAAGGCTCTTTCCAGTATCTGGAGGGAGTCTAGAAAATAGAATTTGGCTTTAGGACACAAGGCACAAATCCCTGAACGGGACCTTTTCTAAAACTGAAAGAAAGGCAAAATCCTTGCAAATGGTCTGTTAATTTGCAAGTAATTGCTGTAATAGAAAAGTGCTCAGCTGAGATCTTTGGGCACTATTTAAAATGACAATGCGAAGAGTTAAATCCTATTTTCTTTCAATCAAATGTTAAAACAACGTCAAACAATGCCCCAGAAGATATATATGTAAATTATAAACAGGCTGGTTTGTGGTTCTCAGAGTCTGGTGTTGTGTACTGGAAAATGTTAAGCTGATAAAGAGTAAAGGGCTGCACTATTTTAAGCTCTCTTATCCTATGGCTAAAACTGTTTTATAGCTAGAACAGAGCATCTGGGCTGGTACACATAGCATTCATCAGTGACTCTAAATCTGTGAAAAAGAGCAGGAAAACAACAAGCTTGGAATAGATTCTGTCGAGCGCGCAACATCTGAACAATTTGTAGTTAGAAAACCCCACTGACGCTCAGAAATCACAAGTAGCTGCCAATCCTTCAAGATTTTTCTCTGGGAGCATGTGGAAGATAGAACACACCGTACCGAGCAGCAAAGCAATGGAGGCAGCATTGGAAGGGGAAAACCAATTCAGACTGGGACACTTCTATCTCCCAACTGTCGTAGTTAGCATAAAAAAAAAAAAAAAGGATGCTAATTTCGGTTGTTTTCTTTGTTCCTCTTGAAATTGTAATGTCAAATGCCAGGTGACTGATTTTAGTGCCCTGTCGCTCCCATCTATCGCATCCGAAGAGGTCATGGAGTTTATAAAGGATTGCCTGCGCGGGTCAGGTCACCTACTCACAGATGTGCCTCTTAATCTTGTCCACGGCTTTCAAGCCGAGCTAGGTCTTCCAGTCACTGTAAGGGGCTCAGTAGTGCCATGATATGTGCCTCAGTTTCCTGATTCTTAATTAAGAAAGTAAAAATACAGAAATTTACCATTTCAATATCGTTTCTTGCAAAAAAAAAAAAAGCCCATATGAAAC
The DNA here is from genome assembly GCA_030323915.1 of Brotogeris chrysoptera. Lineage (NCBI taxonomy): Eukaryota > Metazoa > Chordata > Aves > Psittaciformes > Psittacidae > Brotogeris > Brotogeris chrysoptera. The sequence continues at coordinate 40,056 of JARCZZ010038068.1, forward strand.
ATTGACATTGCTACTTGTCTTACCAGAGGATTTCTGACTATACTTATTTTATCCTTCTCCTCCCACTGCCCTCCCCCCCCCAATTGAGAAATCCTGAAACCAGATCTGTGTTCAGAGTAGGGAGCTGAGCTGAAACAGACCTAATATTATGTAGAAATACTATCTTTTTATTAACGCCCCAAGTATGACAAAATCAAATCCCCTTTGCTTCTTAACATCAAGCTGTGTTATGAATTGCTCAGTTATATTCATTAGAAAAGTGGAGAAAAACATAAAGCAACACTAATCTCTATTTTGGGGTGCTTGTGTAATTTTTGGGTTCTTACTCATAAGGGTTTTATTTTCAAATTCTAAGTACTTTTACAACTGAACTTGAATAGAATATAGCACTCTTGATGCAGCAAAGTATAGATTTTCAGAGAAAGGCTATCCAGTGGGGGACGTTGACCTAAGGAGGTGCTGTGATAATGCTGTGGGCTGATAGCACTGTGAAATTTCTGCATGTCCTGTGTAGATTGGACAGCAATCTGTTGGATGAGGGGTGACTCTTTTATCCCAAATATATATTGTGCAGCACCGTAAGTTCGCAGCAGTTTCCAGGGCTACGTCTCATTTATAAGAACACCACCAAACAGGCTGTGGAAGGTCACCCTCCTCTCTGCAGAAGAGGGTGGAGAAAATCCGTCATTCTGGACTTTCTGGATGCCAGGCATTGTATAATGGTGTCAGTCAATGTTTTCTTGGGCATGGCAGTGGTGGTTCTACTTCAGCTTAATGAGCTGCTGAGTTGCCTGGGACAGGTACTGGCTGTATCTGGGGGGTACTTCTGAGTTTACTGCTTTTGGCTGGGGCAGTTCAGCTCTGACGCTTTTCCTGTGTGGACTGGTGCCAAGTGATCCGTATAGGCTCCTATTCCCTTCCATTTACAGTGCTAAGACTGCCATCAGGCATTCTGCTGCACTCCTACCCATCCCAGCTGCAGCATGGAAGTACCTGGGCCTGAGTGCCCCACAGCCCATGTGGGATGGTGGCACTAACATCTGTCAGACTGTTAGTGACCACGGGTTGGCTTTCCAGCTCAGTGCAGGGAGGGAGAAGGTGTTTCAACAAGACTTCTCTAAGGGCTGAGATATAAGCCCTGGCACTGGGCTTTCCCCTGTTGCTTTGACTGTATGTGCGCTCTGGGTCAGGCAAGATAACCAGCTCTTTCTGGGCAATTTTCTTCCCATCTAGGTGCTGTGATAAAAAGGAGTTACCAGCAGTGCCCTTCATAAAAATGGGGCTAGCATAGCAACGCACCACTAAGCAACATGGACTGTTTGAGCCAGGTGTAGCTGCAAAGCTGTCTGCCAGCACTTCACCACCAGCGTGGGAGAGAGGATGCAGTTGGAGCAGTGCAGGTAAATGGAGATGGTCAGAGGGAGCAGGCTGTCCTGGATTCAAAATCAGGGGCTATGCACAATTAAAAGAGACTCCATGTCTGCACATTTACCTTAGGGTGTTTGCTTTTAAAGTCGGTGCGCTGTGAGCGATTATACTTTCCCCACTCTATCAAAGCAGTCGCTGCCAACCTCATTAAACAAGTCTCTCCCGTCTTCAGCCTGCTGTGGAGTGGGAGTATTGACTCCCACTGTCTGATCTGGTTAGTTACTTATCCTGGTTCTCTCTTGATTCCTGCTTGTTACACAAATAACATGGGATTGGAGTTCACTGATCAAAACTGCTTTTTGTTATTCTTTAATGCAGACCTAAGTGTTGCGAGCACAGCAACAGCAGATGCATGGGAGAGACTGAAGATGGAGATTTATTGGGGGAAAGGGAAACTGTTTATGGAGTTATGCATAAAATAGTTCTTTCTTAGAGGTGAAAAAGGTGGGTGACCCCCCCTCCTTCTCTGAGGGACCTCTTCCTGACAACTAGGAGGTTTGCTATTCAGATCCTGCTCAGATTTCATACCTGCGCTGTTGTGAACCTGTAAGAGACTGTTCTTCGCTCACCCTCTGCAGATTCACAGGCCTGTTTAATATTGGACATGGGAAGAATTTTAATTTCCTGCAGCTCTCCAGGAGCTTTTCCGAAACAACAATCCCCATCCACAGGGGAGCGTTGTCTGAGGTGGGATGGAAGGCTGAGTTTGGGAACTGTGGGTTGAATGTAAACTGCAAGCTGGAGAGGCTTGGAGGATATCCCTTCCATTAAGGTTTCAAGCGGAGGCCATTGTGGGGTCTTATCATGAATATCAGATCCAAAACACATGAGGTGCTACTTCGTTTGTGCGTGTTGAATAGAAGTAAGACAGAGGAAATGTAAAACAAGACTGAACTAGTAGTTACTTGGTCAAGGAATGTATTTAGATTTGGTTTTATGTTGTTGCTGTAGCTTTGTGCTCTATTGCAGTATGCAGTGCAGCGCTGCTGTCTGGACTAACACACTGCAGGAGGAAATTAACATGTCTTTGCTACATGGAAATTGGGATGTGATTTCTATTGTGTTTGCAGGAAGGGGAATGAAGCTCTGCTTGTGACACGCTATTAAATTTTCTTTTTGCCTCTTGTGCCCTTTTGTTACGAACTAATTGTACCTGGCATTAACACAGCTTGGTAAGGGTTATGGAAAACTGAAATCTTGTAGTTGGAAATATCCAAAGCTGCTTTATTAAAGTCTTGCCAGCCAATCTCCATGTGAACTTGGCTTTGTTTGGTTTTGCTCTTAAATAGCAAAGACCTTAGAGTCAATGTAATTCATTGTGCTCTATGTAAATGAGGCTGTACTAAATTGCTAGCACATGTTATCCATGTAAGATCTGAGGTGAGGTGTCTGGGGGAAAATGATAGTATCTGACTGATAACAGTTACCCACCAGGGAAGTCTCTGGCCTTCATTTCTATAAAGAGATGAGCACAAATTTATTATTGCACTACTAAAAGGCCAGAGGAAGGAATTCTTCTCCCTGCCCTTTTTGAGGGGCACTCAGGTCTTTATCTTCCCAGCCAAAGGCAATTTTTGCAACAATCTGTCTTCTCAAAGGATTGAGTCAGTGTCAAAGACAGGGGAGGCAGAACTGTTAATTGCAGGCAGATCAGTTGGGGTAAAATTGCAATTAGAAGAGACATTGTGGGAATTGGCAAATCCCAGGCGCAGTTTCTTTATACCAAGATTTTCTACATTTGATTCATGTATTCAGACCTGCCAAGCCACCAGCTTGGTAAAGGCCGTAACACAAAGCTAATTTATCAGCAATTTATGGTGAGGACGTGGAAAACCTCTCAGGAATCTCATGTCAAATTACATATTTTCACCTGCTGGTGCACTTAGCTAAGGCTGCGTAGGCCTACCTATGTCTGGATAGTTTTTAGAAGTACGCAGTTTCACGTGGTTGACAAGAACTGTGGTATGAAAAAGACTATATAAACCCAGACTGTCAGCTAAGGATACTTCGGGCTGAAACGTAGATGACTGAACTGGATTAATCTCTTGTTCACCTAAAAGAAAACATGATTCCCGAAAGGGTAGGGTTTATTATTATATGTTTTGTGAGTAACATTCTTGTATGAAAAACTTAATTCAGAACGGCTCCTGTATAACTCTATTCAAATCAGGTTTTATGCAGTTACAGGGTTTGTACTCTGCTCTTGGACCTATGCTTCTCATCACTACAGCTGTCCTTTAGAAATCATCTAGTGCAAAGTCCAGCAAGAATAACAACCCCAACAGCCAAACCCATTAAAATTCATAGAGAGAACACTCTGAAATGTATACAAGGAGAGATCTCTTAGCATATACAAACATTAACTCATATAGCTGAAGCAGTGAAGCTCTCATGTCCTCCCTTACCAGTATTCATGCAGGTATTGGTGTTTTTATGTGTGTATGTATATATATATTTATATATATTTTATATATATTTTTATCTATATTTATATATATTTATATTTATATATTTATATATGTATATATATACACACATATTGGTTTGTTTTTTTTATCCGTGATATGGAGGCTGAATATAGAATTTCTCTCATGGAGAAACTGACAAAAGAGAATTTTCCTGTAAAAAACCTCATTGCCAAGGTCTTGGGACTCTGATTCCTTCAAATTCAGATACCTTCGAATTCAAGCAGTGACGTACAAAGCTTTGATGTTGATTTCACTATCTATGCGACTAGATATGGTGTGAAGAGATACCAAAGTCTTCACTAAATACTGTTTGTACCTTACTAATGATGCCTCTAATACAAAGGGTAAATGCAGATGGAATCCATTTACCACCTCCACGTGTACTGTTTAGGATTATACAAAAAAATCCCCGCAAACCTGGGGAGGAGGGGGTAATAGTTGAGAGCTAATCTCAGACTGAAAATGAAAAATGTGATTTCGTTAGGATGTAATTAACATCATGCTATATGGAACAGATTCACCAAATAGGAGTGTCAGTTCTGATCTCCATTCCCTGCCTGATTCTTGGTAAAGTCTGAACAGAGCATTAACATGATATATCTATCTCCTGTTGTATTAAATGGCAGAGTACAATAAGATTCGTGAAGGATTTGTAACGCTCAAAAAAACCTCAACCAAAACCCCAAAAACCCCAACCAAAAAAAACCCAACAAAAACCCAAAAGCCAAACCAAAAACCAAATGCCCACAAACCCAAACCCAAAACAACCCCAACAACCCAATTTCACCCCCCTCAAAGAAACAGCTAACCAACCCAAAACAACCTTTGGGAATGAAAATGATTTCTGAACAGTACCTGCCTTGAACTTTGCAAGAGGGTTGTCTTTTCGTGGTTCTTTTTTTTTTTTTTGGTTGGTTAGTTTGGTTTGGGTTTTTTTTTCTTTCTTTATTTATTTTTTAATAATATTGTTGCAGGTGATGTAGCATTTCTGACCTTGGTTGTGGCATTTGGAATCCATTCAGTTCACCATGGTTTTTCTCACGCTTCTAAAACCCATACTCCAGTCAGAAGCATGGCTGCAGCTCATTCTGGCACACCTGAGCTAATCTGGAAGTAGCCAAACTAGCTCAAGGAATAGAGACAAGGTGACATAAAGCACTTTTAGTTCCCAGAATGTCTGGTGGTTGTTTCTTTTTGTGGGGGGTGGTGGTTTTTTTTGTTAATCTAGGTTTCCACAGGGATGCTTCTATAGTTGAAGCGTTGCTGGTGCTTGGTGTGATTTCATGCTTGGCTATCACTGATGGAAGTCAGTACTGCTGGGTGCTTAGAGGTCCATTCTCCCACCAAGAAAACTCTAAGCTAGTCTTACGCTTTTTCTTAAGCCAGTAGTAGTGATTGTACAGATGACTGCCAAGTTGAATCTCTTTGATGTTCTAGTTGAAGGCTAGTTATGAGTTTGGCTTTGCAGCAGGGAGAGTGACTTCTTCCTTCTGACTGCAGCTATGGGCTTTAAGCATCAGTGCAACAGTGCCCAGATCTGGTTTCACGCTGACTCAGACTAGCTTACATAAAGTGTAGTTACAACTTTGGTGTCTGTGTGTGCAAACCTGAAATGTCAGAGATGTCATGGGATGGCAGGAATAAAATTCCAAGTCGAGTAGTATTAATGATGCTGGATTCTGGACTGTTCTGATTCTACTATCAACTTAAGCTGAAAAGAAGCAATATGTTTCTCTGCTGCTATAGTAGCTGAGTTTTAGATGTGTCTTCAAGTACAGTCCAGTGTTATGTATCATGTGCCTAGGATTTATACATAGGAGACAAAGCTACCAAATCTACCTCAGATGATAACCTGGCAAAGTAATTTAGGCTCATTAATGGCTCTGATTCATGTTTGCAGGGAGATTTAGCTGCTGCTGCTGCTAAACAGTCTACCTTGTCCCTATACGAAAAGTTGGAGGGGAGAGCTGAATAGGACTCTTAGTTGCTTCTGAACTGCCCTGCTTTACAGTGATAACATCTGCAAACTCTGACAGCTGAGGTATGGATACACATCCTTTGCATCTGCCCCTGTCACAAGGTGATAGCCATTGTAGGGGGAAGTGTTGGACAATGGGAGGCATTCCCATTAGCTGGCCTGGGTAAACCTGCCTAAAGAAAGAAGCTGGAACCCTGCGGTGTCAGACCATACAGCACTGTGGCTGTGCTACAAGCGCGTGTTTCTGTCTGCCAGTGTTGCTTTGTGAAGGCAACCTTTCAACAGAGATGTGGAATAAACAGGTTATGTAACAGGGAAGAAGGCAAGAGGAGAACTATTTAACTGTGGCAATAAGGCTTATCAAGGTTAGGGTTCGTTCGTGGCACCTCTAGATATCTCAGAAGACCACAAGTGGCTGGTGTGGAGAGCAGGCAGTTGTCTAAAGTCACCAGGGTTGAACTACTTAAAGCTCACCAGCATGTAATGCTGAAGAAGAGGAAGTTCCAAATATAACCCATCACGTCTACTCAGGCTAAGAGGTTTCAAGGTGACAGTCTGGGACCCTACAACATAATTTCTGTTGAAGTCCTTGAATTTGGACTTCTTCAAGGCTACCTGCTTGAGTAACGTGATCAGACTCAGAATTGCACCAAAGCAATACAGGTTGGTACTATCTGCCAAAATACAGGTGGAAAACTCGGTCTTTCTCTTTATTCTCATTTTCACAGTACTTAAAGATCTACTTATATTTTGCATTAGGTTATGTGGTGTATGGACAAGTTTTGCAGTAAAAGCATTGAATCTACTTTGTTTTAGAAGTAGCTATAAAGACCAAGCTCTTCTTCTGAAAGGAGACTATTTTGACAGAAAAATAATTTCTAATTTTCCCAACACACATAAACATTTAAGTTTTCCAGCGTGAAATATTAACAACGGGAGGAAAAAAGATACTGTCTCAGTATCTACTCTTTTTTTGTTGCTGTTTCTTTTTTTTTCTTCAATAAATAAGCTAAAAAAAAAAGAGAGTTTAAATTGTTCAAGTCGTATTAAAACAATTTCAACTGTATCTTCATGGCTGATAAATATCCTATGTATCCTTTATATCGCATGTAGGGGTAAGGACTGTAAGCTGAGCAGGTTTCATGCAGCCTTGTTTGTCAAGGATTGCTGAACAGCCCCTGCAAGGGTCAGTGTGTGACTGCTTGCTGGATCTGGGAGTCCTTAGAGATGTTATCTACTGGTTTAGGTTGTAACTTCTTTCCATTAAACTTCCTTATACAAGAGTCGGATGATGATGACTATGTCATGTGGCTGGGAAAAAAGTGCGCAGGAGCTAAAGGGGCCTACATTCCCCTTGCCTTTCTTTCTCTGGCAATCCAAAAGAGGAGCACACTTCTGGCTAATCTTGACCTGAAAATCAGGAAACGATTTTTTCTGGGATGGCTCAGCCATTTTATCCAATGACTGAAAAAACATGTAAAATATAGCTCTGAAGG